>JAEIFV010000721.1:0-160231 GCA_018904265.1 Lordiphosa collinella | reverse complement strand
TTTGTTTTGTTTATTGTTTATAGTTTTAACGAAGTTCAGTGAAAACTGATTAGTGAACATTATGAATTTAAATTAGACAATAGAATATTTCTTACATCTAGAAGAGGAGAGTTTACAGAGAAGAAGCAGTAAAAATTATTGTAATTATGACAAAGGTTTCGAAAGGGTTCATGATGAGCATAGTTTATGAGACAAGGATGTAAATAAATCGGGACATAGTTCCTTGTTACACTGGCCGGAACCGAAAAACTTAATTAGCAGAGCGCTTGAGTCAGTCTCACCTGACAGAAGCTTGAAGGAAAAAAGCACACTAAGGTAAGTTCTACGACTATTGAGGATGGAAGATCCAACAAGCGTAGTCTATGCTCGTACGGTGGCAGGTGCCTATTAGAATCCCAATTTTGGCCACGGAGGGCGAAAAATTAAAATCTGTTCTCTACAGATTCGATTTGTTCCTGAAATTGTTGGTAGCATGGAGACCAGATACATGATCCAAACCAGGAAAAATAGGTCTGACCAGAGAATTAAATTCTTTAGACCATCTTTTGATAAAATCAAGAACTCCCATAGCTTTATTGGCAATGACCGATATATGACCGTTGAAACATAATTTGGGCATAAATTGTATTCCCAAATCATCAACTTTGTAGATTCGTTCCAAAGTCTTATCATCAATCATATAGTCAAAAAGATAGGGCGTACTACGAGGAAAATTTAAATATTTCCACATTTCATTTTTGTTGAGAGGCAGACTATTGATTATTATTGAGAGAGCTTAAGTCCCTTTGTAGGGAGAAGGCAGTTTAAGGCGTTCGCATACATTAGCATGAGAGTGGGATAATGCAGTCGGAATATCATTTACAAATAAGTTGAAGGAGCAGAGGTCCCTGAGATGACTGCCTTAAAACGGAGACAATACATAAATGGATACAGAAAACTGTGAATTAAATCTAACTAAATCTAAAAGCCATGATTCAAGTAAGTAACTTAGGAGGAAAACCAAGAATGTCAAGTTTGCGAATAAGGAGCTCATGATTAACGGAATCGAAAGCTTAGCAAAATCCGTAAATATCGCATCCGTTTGCTTCTTGTAACAAACCCCATATTAACAAGAGTTGTAAATTCAAGCTAGTTAGTTTCCACAAATCGCCTTTTCATAAATCCATGTTGTGATGGGGAAATTATTGAACGGCAGCAATGCTGCAATTGAAAAGTGATAAGTGATTCGAATACTTTCGGAATTAGCCGATAGATTGGGATGCCCATGTAGTTAGACACCAAGACTTTGATCCCTTTTGTGGATAGAAATAATGTACGACTCATAAACATTAACCCTAATAATATTAATATTACACAGTCAGAAATTTATAAAACAATACGAAATATCTAGACTGGACCAAATTAAACTAATAAGACTGCGACTAGGACACAAAGATCACAAAAAAAAAAAAAAAAAATACCCAAAACACCAACTTTAGATATAATAAACATGTAATATCTTTAAGCTTTTCCTGACAATAAAAAAAAAAAAACAAAAAGCACCTAAGTAGTCAGGAAATCCTTAAGCCATATCAATTCGGCTTTAGGGAACGTACCTCCATAAGCCATTCTTTGGCTGTGGCAAACAATTTCATCTTTGGCAATTTGGCTCGGCAGCGCGCTACCATCGCCTGTGCCTTAGATTTTGAAAAGGCCTTTGACACTGTGTGGACAAACGGCCTCATCTATAAGATGAATAATCTCTATAGGTTCAATCCCAATACTACACGTATTATTCAAAATTATCTGTCTCAGCGGTCCTTCTACGTCTGCAGCCCCGATGGCTCAGAACGTTCGCTCACGCGAGAAATCTCAGCAGGAGTCCCTCAGGGATCACTGCTAGCCCCAATTCTGTACAATATATACTTAGCCGACATCCCCGATTTCGAAAGAGATCCGGAGTCGTCATCAACTGCGAAAATCCAACCGCTGATTTACGCAGATGATATCCTTCTCCTGGCGTCCGGAGCACGGATAGCCAGTGCAGAAACGGATTTAAACAACTACTTAGATGTCCTATGCAATTATTTTGTAAAGTGGCGTCTTAAGCTAAATGCAAATAAATGCGAAGGCTGCATATTCAAGGGTCCGGTTCGACAGGACATCTATAGAAATGCACGCAACTTTAATCCCAATATATTTATAAATGTTGGGACTCCCGTAGCAATAAAGTCCGAATTGAAATATTTAGGTGTCATATATGACCAGAAGCTAAACTTTAAGAGTCATATTAAGCATGCCATTAGAAGAGCTAAGATCCAACTTAGTCATGTTAGGCATATATTCAGGCCATTGGCGGCGAGTCCGATCGTACCAAGGCCTGAGTTAATAAGAACATGCTCCCTTGTGTACAAGAAACTAGTACAACCTATACTAGTTCATGGACACATAGCATGGTTCAATATAAAATCCAGTCAGATGGAAGAACTACGTCTCTTTGAGAGGCGGGTCATCCGTCAAGCCCTGGGCAGAGGAGCCAGAGACCCTCTAACGCTCCACTACATCTCAAATAGGGATCTGTATGCTAACACGAACACCAAACGTGTAGATACTCTAGTGTACCAAATAATAGAAAAGTTCATAGGTAGCAATAGCAATAGCCCAAACCAGCTAATCGCAGATGCTGTGGCTCAGAGAAGGCTGCCGGCTCAGTACTCTGTCCACCATCTGGCGATCAACCATATAGAAAACCTTAAAGAATTAGGAATTATTCACGATTCGGAGGGCAATCTCATTTTCTATCACAGAAAACGGTTGACCCTAGATCCGAATGAATTAGTCTATAATATAAGACAATAATAAATTTTTGACCCCCATACATGCTGGCTCAACTTCCCCGTCTCTTCCTTCCCTTGTATATACCTCCCGTTCTCTCTTTTTCTTTTCTTTTTCTTTTTCTTTCTGTTTTTTAGGTTTTGTAGGTCGTTTTCTTAGTTTTAGTTAAAAAACCAAAAAATTTATTGTAATGCAGGTTTTTACCCGGATTGTGGGTTTTCCTGTAAAGTATGCTTACATTTGACATGTACATTTTATGCTATTTTCTCAAACATTCCAAACATCTTCCTATTCCTAGATTTAACTCTAAGTAACTTAACCATTTATTGCCTTACGTCCTGATAAGCGCCTAGCACTGGACAATTTCCTTATTAGCTTAGTTTAGTCTTGGATTTGTCTACCAAGACTAAAAACACTATTTAGATATAATAAACATGTAATATCTTTAAGCTTTTCTTGACAATAAAAAAAAAAAAAAAAAAAAAAACAAAAAACAACAAAAAGTGAATAAACAGTGCAAAAGATGTCTGATTCCGCAGTCGTTTCATCCGCGTCGCCAGTGGCTGCCCCACCAGCACCCGTTGAGAAGAAGGTGGCCGCCAAGAAGGCTGCCACAAAGGCAAAGAAGCCAGCGGCAACACCATCGCATCCGCCAACCCAGCAAATGGTCGACGCTTCGATCAAGAACCTGAAGGAGCGTGGTGGCTCATCGCTTTTGGCCATCAAGAAATATATCAGTGCCACATACAAGTGCGATGCCCAGAAACTGGCCCCCTTCATCAAGAAGTACTTGAAGTCATCCGTTGCCAATGGAAAGCTGATCCAGACCAAGGGTAAGGGTGCGTCTGGCTCGTTCAAACTGTCTGCCGGCGCTAAGAAAGAGCCAAAGCCAAAGGTTGCCTCTGCTGAGAAGAAAACCAAGGCCAAGAAGGCTACGACAGCCAAGAAGCCCGCTGCTAAGAAAGCAGCAGCCCCTGCCAAGGCCAAAAAAGCCGTCGCAACCAAGAAGACTGCTGAGAAGGCTAAGGTAAAGGCTGCCAAGAAATCAGGAACAGTGAAGGCGAAGCCAGCCGCTGCTAAGGCCAAGTCCAGTGTAGCCAAACCCAAGGCCAAAGCTGCCGTTTCTGCTGCCAAGCCCAAGAAGACCGCGAAAAAGGCCACCGCTCCTGCTACAGCCAAGAAGCCCAAGGCAAAGACTGCTAAGAAGTAAATTATTTCCTTCATTGCAGACGGAAGTTTGCACAAATTTGAGATTTCCAATATCTGAAATTTGATTTATACAAAGTCCTTTTCAGGGCTCCAAACTCATATCAAAAGAGAAAAAAAATTTTCTAATCCTCCATAATATTTGGGCTGTCCTGATTCCAAATCTGTTATCAGTTTTCCCCACTCAGTTTTCAAGATGTGGCGAAATGTATTCAATTTGTTTATCTGGGGCACTTAGGTGATAAAAACGAACAAATTCAATTATTTCAGGCTGCAAATGCTGCAACAGCTGAAGGAACGTTTTCTCGGCTGAAAAGATTATTTGATTTTTCTGTGTGCAAGATTAACATTGTTCGTTCTTAAATATTTTTGCTTGAAAACTCATAGCCCCCGCAAAGTCGAGTCCTAGATCCGCGCCTGAACTTGTCCCCTTGTCTTGTATAATTTCAACATCTCTGCGCTTTATTTGTGTTTTATGTAAAAATTATCAAGTTCTTTCCCCATGACCCTTAAAAAGAGTTCCTTTTTGATTGCTTCTAACCTATGGCCCATTCGAAAATTCTCATATTCTTTGTCAATCAAATATTTGTGGCCCTGAAAAGGGCCTTTTTGGTTGATTGAGGATCCGGCTATTGCGAAATTTACTTCGAGCTGGTGTACTTGGTGACAGCCTTGGTTCCCTCACTGACGGCGTGCTTGGCCAGCTCACCGGGCAGCAGTAGACAAAAGATTGAATGTAGAGACCGAGTGTGACAAAAAAACGAAGTTTAAATGAGTTCAAATGAGCTGTCTCATTGAAACAGCTGTTCAAGCAACTCTTGTCACAAACGTGGTAACTACTGTCACAGAAAGTAGGTGAGGCCAAGCGAGTACTTGTGTTCACACTGAAAAGAACTCCTTCCTGTGACGCCTGATTTCTGTGACAAGGCAACCGACGTCCACATTGCGCTGTGACACTGAAATGTGACACACTGATGCTGTGTAAACCAGGGATGCAAACCGATTGGAAATAAGGACTGGTTCGGTTCAGTGGTTCACATAGTTTTTGAACCACCGGTTCCGTTTATTACATGGTTGTTGAAGCCAACTGAACCGCGGTTTCGGTTCGGTTCAGTCTTTATGATAAATTTAATGAAGGCCAGTTTATGTTTTTGCAAATAACCCCGATCTTTCCTAAAATCTGCGCGGAAAGGAATTCGCAACGCACTTTATGTTCTTGGATGCCGAAAATCTCCAAAATCTCAACCCTTAAAGCCCATCCTTAAGTTTAACGACTAATATGACAGAAACTTTTTCTAGGATCGCCCTTATTCCCGCCGAACATAAGCCCTTAAGGACTTTGCATTAATCTGTTCGAAAATCTATTTCTTTCCAGACTTTCGATGGTAAGGCAGTTCAAAAGTTGTCAAAAACCCATTTCTGTTCAAGGATCGTTTTTAATTTGGCCGAGTCTCAAGCCCGGAGCCATTTCTTAAGGTTAAAGTCCCAGTTTGCTCTAAAGTCTGCGCGAAAAGATATTTTTCCGATGTTTCGAAGGAAAAGCAGTCCGATAACGTGTTATAAACTCCTTTATTTTGTTGGATCGCCCTTAATTTCACCTTATGCCAACTCTTAAAGCCTTTTGTTGAGTATAACGTAGCAATTTACCCTGAAATCTTCTCGGAAAGTCATTTTTGTAGACTTTTGAAGTTTCGGTTAGTCCAAAACTTCTTTTTGTTCTAAGATTACCCTTCTTTCCACCAATCGCTAACCCTTTAAGACCATTGTGAAGTCTAGCATTCAAAAATATCCTTAATTCTGTTCAGAAAGTAATTGCTTTGGACTTTTCAAGCTGCAGAAGCTTGAAAAGCTATTTGATGAAAAATAAAGTTGGATCGAACACATTATAAAGTACTAGTTATGGTTTTAAGAGGTTGTACTCCCCCGGTTATTGTTTGAACCAACTCTATTTGGTCTAGCTTATCCTTTGGCCTGTGGCCGGGTGGCTCAGCGGCTAGTATGCGCGACCGCTGTGCAAGAGGTCGTGGGTTCGATCCCTCCTAGGAACATCTAATGAAAAGTTTTTTCTTTGAATAAACTTTACACCCGGTGACCCCTCTCTGCTGTTGGCGCCAGCTTTGTAGTAATTAGCCAAAAACTTCTCAAGCTGCCGTTCGGATTCGGCGTTAAACTGTAGGTCCCTTTCTCTTGTGCGAAAATTAGAAGCGCACAAGCCAAGAGATTGAGAGAGGCTCGGCTTTGGCCCTTTGGGGCTGTGTCAAGCCATTTTACATTATAATCCTTTATATATTGAACATTTTTTTCAGAGAAAGCTATTTTATACCGAAAAATTTTTAAAATATTGAAGCTCACCTAAAGCGTCTTTTCCCCGAACTTTTGCATCAATATATGAAATATAATGATTTCTAAAGTGATATATGACATTTTGACAATTTCGATACTGAATTCCTAGAGAATTAAAAAAGTTTGAATAGTTGGATGTGCTTGCTTCGTCCATAATGATATCATTTTATTAGAGGCTCGACAGACTAATGAGAATATCGTCCAGTAAAGGAAATTATATATGCAAACAAATCGATTATCAACTTCCAAAGAAGAAATGTTAACTTGCGACAGGCATATTCAGATGTCGGTGGACAATTGCATGTTTCAAAATGGTTGGGTGCTACAAAAATTCGGTATCAATAAGGACTTATCGTAGCAGCTCGATCAAAATTCCCAAAATTTTGTGCGTCTTGAGACTCGTCAGTGAACCGAACCGACGTTTTCATTTGTGGTTTTAGGTTCGGTTCAGCATTTTTGAAGGGACGCCGGTTCGGTTTGCGGTTCGGTTCACCAGCTGAAAAAAGCGGTTCGGTTCGGTTCAAAACCGGTTTGCATCCCTGGTGTAAACCCAGCATAAAGCAGACAACGTTAAGAAGCAGATTGAATGCAAATTTGTAAGCCATTTTTGAATCAAACGAATTTTATTATCACTAATTTTTGTTATTGATTGGGCAAATTAATAAGTCGCAATTGAATTTGCAGTAAAATATCAAAATGGTAAACACAAAATCACTAAATCATCAGATTAACACCTGACCTACTACGATAATAAATTACCTGATGTATGTAGTTTCAAAAAAAATATGTTTTTAGCGATCTGAGATCGATTTTCAATACAAATAAGATGTCTGCAATCAGAACTTAAGTCAGACAAGTTGTTCAAAATATACAAATATGCAAAATCCGCTATCTGCTCATATAATAGATATAGCCATGCTCCCATTTTCGCATTCGCATCGTTTTGCGATTTGGACAGAATATTTGTAGTAAAACCCTATTTCAAATCGCAAAACTTTAGCGAATGCGAAAATGAAGGCATGGCTGATATTTACCGATTTTAATATTTTCTTTTTGGCATTATATAGGCTTGTGTACTTAGCGCGCTTAAACTTTGCGCCAACGTTCCCTTGAAAGGGTCACCCTAACTGTGTTTTAGTTTGGTATTTTTCCTTAACAAATTTTTCTTGGCGTTCTTCCGTTTGCTGTTTACGGTCACACTGATTGAATTGCACGTGTTGTGTTTTGAATTTTGGTTTAACATTTGTCAAAGGAAATTAACTAAAAAGCAAAGAAAAGATGGTAAAAGTACAAAAACCAAAACCAAAGTCCCTTACCCAAAGCCCCAGCCTCGAAGGAGGCGTTGTTAAAAAGGGGAAGAGCAAGAAGTTGGCAAACGCCAAGGGAGAAACAGTGGGTGAGTGTGTGATTGAGGACAGAAGTTAGAAGCCTCAATTTACTAAGTCAATCACTTTGATTCTCTGCAGTCAAGGCAGCCGCAACTGCTTTGTTGGAGAAGACAAAACAGAAGGCAGTGGGAAAGGTGAAAATTTCCAAAGAAGAAAAGAAGCCGGCGGCGGTAGTTAAAAAGGAAGTAGAGAAAAAACAGTCCAAAGCCTCTAAAAAACCTTTGGTTTTGGCTCCCCCCGTCTCGCCATCGCCCGTTAAGAAGCAGCCTAGTAAGAAGAAATCGACTGCTGTTCCTGCACCAGGCCCTGCGGCTGGAAAAAAGGCAACCGGCAAAAAGTCTCCCCCAGCCCCGTCAACTGCTCCTGTGGCGGTGACAAATGGCTCGAGCAAGAAGCTCTCTTCTGCGCCGCCTGCTGTAAAAAAGACAAAAAAGGCGACTTCAGCAGCTGTTCCGGCTCCTGTGGCTGTGAAAAATGGCTCGAGCAAAAAGCTCTCTTCTGCACCGCCTGCTGTAAAAAAGACAAATAAGGCGACTTCAGCAGCTGTTCCGGCTCCAGTCAAGAAATCCATCGAAAAGACGGAGCCGCCAGTTAAGGCTAAGCCGGCTAAGGGAAACCAGCAGCCCGGGAAGGTGGCCAAAGCCCCCTAAAGTCAAGTCCAAGTCGAAGCCAGCCAAATCTCCAACTAAAAAACTGGGTAAACTTGTTACCAGCAACAAACGGAAGACCAACCGAAAGAGTAAATCAAAGGAAAAGCCAGCCCTAGAGTTAACCTTCGAGTTGAAGCCATTTGATGATCAAAAATTCCATGAAATTGTATGCGCTTCGAATGTTCAGAAGGTGTGCGAAGCGCTAAAAACCCAGGTGGCCGAGGAAGTAAAGAAGCAAAAGGTCCCTTCCATTTTTAACGATTTTCGCTTTTTACTCCAAGTGAGCAGCTATAAGATACCCAGTTTTCCCAAGCGTATGGTCAAGCTGGGTCTTAAGCATTCATTGGTGAGCCAAAGCGATGATGTGGCCATCATAGTTCCTGACTTGCAGCGGGGCGCACGATTCGACTATGAACCCACTAAGCAGTACTATGAGGATCAGTTGCGGGAGGCGGGCATCGAGCAGCGTTTGACAGTGGTGCCTTTCAATCAGCTTCGCAACGAAATGGGCACCTTCGAGGCCAAAAGAAAATTCCTCAATACTTACGATTACTTGATGTGCGATGGAAGACTGTCTGGTCAGGCTAGCGCTTTTCTCGGAAATGTAAGGATGCGACGGAGTAAATCACCTTTTACCTTTCTCACAATCTCTCACTTTCTACGTTTCAGTTCACCCAGAAGCCTCGCAATGTCTTGCATCCTGTGCGCCTGAGCAAGGACAAGGATCAGCTGCAGAAGGAAATTGCCCGTGGTCTGTGTCGTACTGCATATCGTCAGCTGCAAAAGGGTGATCTCACAGCCATACCCGTGGGCAATCATGAGCACAACCCCAAACAATTGGCTGAGAATATTTTATCCGTGACCAAGCAACTGCAGCAGCAATATGCCGGTGGATTGGCAAATATTCGATCGATTTATGTAAAAATTGACATTGCTGGCACATCGGCGCTGCCCTTGTACATCAGCATGTGTGCCGCTCCGGCGGATACTCCGTATGTGGTGGGACCACGTGAACAGCGCATGCTGAAACTTAAGAAACAGGCCAACGAGGTGTTGTCCAAATTTGCCCTAACCAAGGATGCTGAGTTTGTCAAATTGACTAGGGATCAGGTCAAGCGCAAAGCGGAGGTGCGTGAAAAACGAGCAGCTTTGCTCAGTGAAGAAGCCGATGGTGAAGTTAAGGATAACGAAGGCGAGGATACGGCAGTGCCAAAAAAGAAGGCACGCAAGGAGTCTGCAAATGAGGCGGCCAAGGCTGAACCAGAGTCCGATGAGGATGAGTTAGAGGAAGACGATGAGAGTGCTGTTGAAAGTGGAGAGGATGAGGAAGATAATGACGATGTAACAGACGACGATGATGACGAAGACGAGGAGGATGATGATGAGTAAATTTGCCTGCTACCTACGTCATTTCATTAGTTTTACAATTAGTTTTTTTATATTTAAAACAATTATTGCGATATTTCTGTTGGCATTTATGAACAGTTTCAAGCAATAAACTGAACCATTTAAGTATAAATCAATAATTTTTTTGTTTTCTATATAAAAACAAGTAAGAAAGTCGGTCAAGCCCGACTATAGTATACTCTGTACCTGTGAAGTGCTGCCCATCACCGTTGCTGGACCATGATTAGCATTCTCCGAACAATGTTACCCAAGAAATATTAGTTTAGCGAATCCAATAGCATTAAGCAATAGCAACTATTTTATACTCTGTACCAAAGGTATGAAATGGTCCCTGCGCGACAGTTTAAGGTACCATCGGACAAAAGTGGTGGTAAAAAAGGCGCAAGGTGGAGGAGCCAAAACGAAATGACGGCTTCGCTGGTTTACTTCGCGAGTTCTTGGAAAACAAGAAGCCCAGAACGAGTTGAGTTGCTGAGTAAATTACCAGCCGATATAGCACCGAACCTGAGGTGGAGATCACTTATCTGTTATTTTCGAAGGCGCAGCAGAATGCTGCCACTTAGCAACCACAATAATACATCCCTATATTAAATAATCATTTCATAATAATTAATAATAAAATTCTTTATATTTGCCGCACGCCAGCAGATTCATTTTGCCAATGTACTGATCCGGCTGGAGAGTTGACAAAATTTTAATTCTTATTTCCCATCAGTCTCCTGGGCTTTCAATTAATAGGCGTTCAACTGTGGCGTCATACTCTTTTTGACATTCTCATCACATTCTCATCATATTCAGATAACTGCTTGCCGCAGGCATATTTTGCGCTCCTTCTGAAACACTGAAAAGTGTTATGATCTACTTCTTAATAAGAATGCCGAATGCATTCTCAATACAGCGACGAGCTCGACTCAGCCGGTAGTTGAAAATACTTCCTTTTGTGGATAGGTTCTGAGACCCATTGGGTTTCATTATCCACTGAACATTGGGAATGCAACATCCGCAACAATATATCCCGCCAGGAACACAAGCACTTCATCGTCACCATCAAAAAATTCATTTTGTTATACTATATATCAATTAGCAATGTTTTCAAAGCGCAGCTGATTCAACAGTTTAGATGCGTTCCACACACTAAAATAGCAAATTCCTGGCAGGAATTTTTTACAGTAATGGATACAGAACTTAAAGCAAAACCCTGTAAGTAATCATTTACTTATATTGGAAAATGTCAAAATTAACACTTATATCAATTAGAAAAAATGTAGTAGAAATACTGTTTTGAACCGAACCCTTTTCGATTTTTTTGCTCCTTAATGCGCTGTTGTTCGCGACAATAACGAAAAGTTAACACGAGAAAAAATATTCGATGATGGTTTTATAAATTTAACTTCGATGTAACGGCAGAAGGGTTCCAAAGGAGTACGTTGTGGCAGTATTCGTTGATGTTAAGCAAGCGTTCGATCGAGTTTGGCAAGATAAAGAGCCTCCTCCCACCACAGCTTTTTGACCTGGTGCACAGTTTCCTTACCGACAGGACATTATCCGTCGTTCTTGATGGAGCTGAATCGAGCACACAACACATACTAGCAGGAGTGCCACAGGGTAGCGTCCTTGGCCACACAGAAAGTAACATTCCCTGAAATGACGCACAGGACCTTTTCCTTGCCACTTTCGCTGACGACACAGCCATTTTGGCCAGACATCCCTGTGTCTACAGCGCCACGGACATCCTACAGCAGTACATGTACGTATTTTGCAGATGGGCTGGGCGCTGGAATATTGGAATAAATCAAGCGAAGTGTGCCAATGTCACCTTCACGCTAAGGAGAGACGACAGCCCCGGAGTCTTTATGGAAGATCAACTCCTAGCTCAGCTAACAAAGTTGCTATATAGAAGAGCTGCCCAGTTGGGGTGGATGCTAAATAGCAGAAACAAATTGTCATTGAAGAACAAGGTACATGTGTACAAGGCAATTATTTCACCAGCTTGCAGATACGGCCTGCAAGTATATGGAATTGCAGCTAAAACTCACCTAAATAAGATCCGAGTCCTTCAAGCCAAATTACTGCGCAGACTATTGGGAGCGCCTTGGTACATGTGCACGAGAAGGCTGGAGAAGGAACAAGCAATCTGCTGCCTACCTAGAAAGTCTCAGAGGACATACAAATCGGCTAGCGAGGCGTACGCTGCGGAGACGAAAATCAAATGGCGTCAGAGTCGTCGTCTTGTTCGACATAATAAAAATGACCATATGGACTTGTGCCACAATTTAATTTTTCCAATATTTATTAATTTAAGGGGGTATTGCTGCTTGAAAGGCTGTTTTTGAACCTTTTTTAAAAAAAATCTTATTTGAAAAAGGAAATAGTTATTTAAATTCAGTTTTTTTTATTGTTTTTTTTTATTAAGAACTTATTGAATTAAATAAAAAACTTTTTTTCTTTGTACGAAGGCTGTTCAAAAAGTTGTCGGCCTTCAAAGTTGAACGTAGAAAAAAAGGAATGCTGCTGGCGGCACGGATAACTCCACTTTAGATCATCTGAAATGGAAAAGTAAACGGCATTAGATTCAGTACAGATGTAATTCGGGCCCAAACAAAATGGCGGCCATTGAAAAATGATAAATCGATTTCGGCAATTTTTTTGTAGTTCAGTGTAAAAAAAAATAGTTAAACATTTTTTTAAATTATGATTGAAATAGAGGCCATAATGGTGACAATTCTGAGTCGATTGCACTTTGTTTCAGCAATATCGGTTCAGAACTACGTGCCGACAGCTCGAAAAAGGTGGTTTCGAGATAAACGCGTTTAAAGTTTGAAGTTGCTAGGCACCTTGGGTCTTAAAAGGGCTATATTTTCTAAAGTATTTTGAATTTTAAAAAACCCTTTTAGGACGATATTCTCAAATACACAAGCTATAAAAATATGCAAAAAAAAAAAATGGAAAAAAAAATGTTTGCCAAGCAGCAGTTCCCCCTTAAAAAATTTGTCTTGTTCCGGTACGTACCGGTATAACGAAATAAATATCCACGAACCGTGTCGAAGCCGAAACATTGATTTCGGGACGAACCGTAACCGAAGTTCTATTCGGTATTAATAACTGCATACAACAATTTCATTTATATTCAACGTACGAATCAAAATTTTTTATGGTACTATCCGTAATCAGCCCATATATGGGTTTCTGACTCGTAACTGTTTACCGGATATGACAATAGGTAATGTATTATTTCGGTTACGGTTACACCTTTTAAGCTGTTAATATCTGTTAAAGGTTACAGTACATTGGGAGCTGGCGAGGAAACTAAATAGACGTAGCGAAAGGAAAAAAATAGAAGCCGACACTACCGCACTAGCCACACACTTTCACGCGCTTCTCTACACATCAGATCAAACAGGTCCCTCATGCTATTCTACACCTGCAAACCATTTTCTGGACAGAAGCATTCAAGTATACGAAGTCGAGATGGCTCTTCGAAACTGCAAAGATAAGAAGGCACCCGGAATCGATCGCATACCAGCGGAGTTTCTAAAGAACGCTACACCGAACTTCATTAACAGCATCACCGAAACGTACAACCATATTTTCGAAGAGGGAATAGCCCCCGAGTCCTTTAGGAAAAATCTGGTATTTCCTATATATAAAAAAGGTGACGCCAAAATACCTGCTAACTACAGAGGAATATCATTTCAAAATTCAATGGCAAAAGTGTACGCAGCAGTTCTTCTGAGGCGCCTGACAACATGGGTAGAAGAAAATAAGCTCCTAAGCGAGTACCAAGCGGGTTTCAGGAAGGGATACAGCACTATTGACTCCATCTTTGTACTAACCACAATTGCGAAATCATACCTGGAACGGAAAAAGAAGCTCTACTTGTTTTTTGTGGACTTTAGTGCAACTTTTGACACTGTGAATAGAGAAGCGCTCCTGTTTAAGCTAGGCAACTTGGGACTGTCTACTAAATTTATAATGTCGATTAAAAGCTTATACGACAATAATACCACGTCAGTTTGGGATGGCAGCAAATGCTCGGAGTGGTTTCAAACAAACACTGGAGTCAAACAGGGATGTATTTTGAGCCCGCTATTGTTCGCACTATATATTGATGACCTACATACAGAGCTACCAGGCGGTGCGGTCATAGGTGACACAACATGTAAAATCCTTATGTATGCGGATGATATGGTGCTGATGGCGGAATCCCCTGGAGAACTACAACTCATGATAGACAAGACTGCAGACTTCTGCGACAAATGAAGACTCCGAATAAACTGTGAAAAGTCAAAAATTCTCGTTGTGCGAGATGGCAGGGGTCGAAAATCAAAACAAGAAAACTGGTTCCTTAAGGACGAGCAACTCGAGGTTGTACAGGAATATAAATATCTAGGCGTGAGTCTCACTCAAAATATGGATATGGAAAGGCACCTCACCAACAAACGCAAAGAAGCCACAAGGGCAATAAATAGTACATGGAAATCTTTTCACGGGAAACAGCAAATAAAAGCAAGCGCCAAATATAAACTTTTTGAGGCCACATCGGGTGCTATTATGTTTTATGCGTCAGAGGTATGGGGACTAAAAGAGTATGAGGAAGTTCAAAAACTAAGTCGCATGTTTTTGAAAAAAATATTCAAACTCCCGCAGAACACTCCCAATTACGCTCTGCACTTAGAAACCGGCTTACCCACTCTTCATCACTCTACACTCAGCAGGCATTTTAAATATATGGCAAAACTAATGCAGCTCCCAGATCAAAGACTTCCTAAGATTATGGCAAAGCACCTCCTTGCGGAGAAGTCACAATGTTTTGCAGTATGGCAATCGCTTTTTGTTGAATACGGAGAGGGAAACAACATCGACGAAATCGAAAACTGGCGAATATCACATGAGACAGTTTTGTCCAATATGGATGCAGAACATAGAGTCCGATGTGAGAATAAGGCCCGGAGCAGTGATGTTAGGCTCATATACAAAAATTTGGATTACAATCTGGGTGAAAATAATTATTTCAGTGACAACTTCGGGACCAACACAATAAGCATCATATTTAAAGCTAGATGCGAGATGCTGCAACTGGGCTATAAGCCCCACATTAGTGATGATCCCTGTACCCTCTGCAATTTAGGCGAACGAGAAGACGTGCTGCACTTTATTGCTGAATGCCCGATACTAAAAGAGATGAGGTTCCGCTACTTCGGTACATACACCCTGACAGCTGAATCAGCTGTCAATCTGCTAAATGGCCCAAACTGGTCGCTGCTTGGCTCTTACATAAGCGAAATTTTTAAGTACAGGCGTCAAATAATAACAGAAGATTTTTAATTTTAAACTGAAGCTATTATAAATAAAACACTAAAAATGTATATATGTAAAACACTTACAAGAATGGCTAACGGCATTGCCAAGCCAAATAATTTTGAAATGAATACTACTACTACTACTACTACTACATTTAGAATTACTTTTGTGGAGTATTGCCCTCGGATTTTATTTATAAGCGATTTATTTTAATCTACAAACCAAAGCGGGAATTGGTTAAGCAAGCCACCCTTGAATTTTAATACCTAATGGATCCCATATTCAAGTATAATCAATTTTAATTGGTCAAAGCTTCTAAGTACGTGTCTTTTTCGTCTTGTATGTGAGATAAGCCATTTCATGTTTCATCTGTCTGTACGTCCAATCTAAAAACTAGTCTGCGGCTAGTCGGCGATTGAATAAGTTGTGAGATGAAAATATTTGTTGAATAGTTCAAGATGTTCCCAGCTAAGGAAGAAGGATGCGCTTAGAGTGTAAATCAATCAAAAATTCCCGACAACTACGTTTGTAATAAAAAGGTATTTGAATATGTTTTGAAAAAGGGATTCCTTAAATAAACACATAGAACAACAAGATGCTTTAGTGCCATACAAGTGAATGTCAGAGAAATTTTTTAAGGAAACTTGCAATGTGGACCTTTGATTTTCCAAATGGGTGCTCTCTAAGCGCAAAGTTTGTTCGGCAGACATTGAAATTCCTCTTGACATTCATTTGTATGGCCGTTAAGCATCTAGTTGTTCTAAGTCTTTGCCTTAAAGCTATTAGCTGACTTAAACCCATTTTCCCCAACTTTAATCACAGGGAAATATCTTGAAATGATGAAACTGGAACCATCCATTCTAAAGGCTGGGAGACAGGTCTGGAAAATCTACAACATGGTCAACTACTAAGCCGCATTCTCAACCTCTTTTTATAACATTACACCAATGTTTGCTTTAGTTTCCTAATTTTCAATATTTATCCACTTGGTTTTTGGTCGGATCATCATTTGAACGAATGTTTAAACTGTTCAAATGCCCACAACAAAGTTATTATATGGAAAACAAGTTTCATTAAAATATATATATTGTTTTAAAAACATTCAATTTGGTTTGATTAAATTAATTAGGGATCCTAAATACTTAAAAACGGAAAGTGTAATGCAGGTTTGATATCCTCAGTTAAGAGCTTTGTAGAAGTTGTCGGCAAAGTAATCATGGGGTCGCCTAGAAATTGAAACTTAAACTCAAATGTACACTTGTCCAATTCCCAGGAGGACGACTCTATAATCATTTTTTTTACCTGCCTTAATCGCTGTAAATATGTATATTCCACACTACTTTGCTTCAATTATTGCTATCTAATGGCTTGTAGATAATTTCAATAAACATTTATATAACATTTATTCACCTTTTTACATTTGCATTTTAAAGCTTTCTATGTCATTGCCTCATAGACGGAACGTATGTTAGTTGCATTATGAAAATCCCTTTGCCTAAGTTAACTAAGCTCAAAGTGGAAATGCCATCAGCTAGAACAGCAACAACCTTTGGCGTGCCCATAAAATCCATTCGAAATATGCATTATCGTATCGCGTATATACAAAATTATGTATGCCAGAGCATTTGCTCAGCGGGTGAGTTTTCTGTCAACAACGTGAAAATGCATTTCTTAAGGACATGGAAGTCGATTTCCATAAGATTTGATTTATATTAATAAATTACATCGAAATGCTTCCAGACACCCACGAGAGGCCATCTTTGAAGTTTTTCTGCAACTCATATTTATGCATGAGTCCAAAAAGTTAACATTTGCTTGCGTAAGTCCATCCAATTAACTATGTTATGGATTGGTTTGCTTCACAACTTTCGACAGTTGGCGGATCCCGTGAGCCTACTTCGTCTGTTTTGGTTATCTCTGTGGCTCATATGTGGGCATAAGGTCGCGCTTCAGAGATTAGAAAATCACATTCCAAGCTAGACACGTCGCTGGATGGCCGAAAAAAAGTAAACAAAAAATAGAACATTGTAAAGCTTTTATCAGTCCGCATTATCATTAGCGAAGTCGACGGTCGACAATGATGCCGATGCTTACGCCTTGTGTGTATGGGGTAGTCATAAAACATGTGTGTACGTGTGTGTGCGTAAGTGTTTATACGGATTTCCTGCATACGCAACTGACTCTTCCCATTTTAGCCTCCCACATATGAATGTAAGAGTATCTCTGGCTTTTAGCTAGCATTTAGCACATGCTCAATAATGGTTGGGATATGCCTAATTAAATGGAGCATTCTTAAAGGTCACACAGTAGCAAACTCGGCACATAACTGTTGACTTTTGTTTCTATAGATATTTTAGTAATGGAACAATGGTCCCCATATGGTATTATGGAATTGGAGAGTACGAGAACATAGGAAACGGCTTGGTCGTTCGAGATTGCTCTCTTCGATTTTTCTGTTCGAATAGATAATGACAGTACACATCAGAATTCATTATTTCATTCGGTGGCAGCAGCCTAAAGTGGACGACACCTCTACCATTTAACCCAACAGAGAGCATTGTTTTGTTCTGGTGAATATCGGCCTCTGATGTGGTTTTTTTCCCTTTACTCGTAGAGTAAAAAGGGTAAACTAAAGTCGTGCAAGTGTATGTAACAGGCAGAAGGAAGCATCTCCGACCCTATAAAGTATATATATTCTTGATCAGCATCAACAGCCGAGTCGATATAGCCATGTTCGTCTGTCCGTCTGTCTGTATGAACACCTAGATCTCGGAGACTAGAAGAGCTAGAGCCACCAAATTTTGTTTGTAGACTCCTATTGTCCCTACGCAGATCAAGTATATTTTAAATTTTGGCCACGCCCCCTTCCGCCCCACAAGAAAAAATGTTGAATAACTCCTACAATTTTGACGATATCAAGGTCATATTTTGCAGTGTAGTGCATGTGACCGATAGCAACAATCTCTGAAAGTTCGGATAATAAATGGCAAAGTTATAAAAATGTTGCATACTTTTTGGCGCCACATGCTCTGTTTGCTTTCAGAATGTTGTAATGTTCTTATTAATGTTAATGCTCTGTTAACTAACATGATGGAAGGGAAGAATTTCCCTGAGTAACGGGTATATTAAAGTCAGGCAGGTCCTACTTTAACTAACGCTCTCGTTGATTCTTATTTTTATACTATAAAAAATATATAAAATTGTCCGGATGTTTGTAAAGCATAGAAGCAAGCGTCCATTTATAAAGGAGTTTGGCCCAAAATGATATAAATTCTTAGAAAGTGAACCAAGGCGAACCTATAAAACCCAATTCCGAGTAAAAGAATAGGGGAAAGATTAACTTCGGCTCGGCCGAAGTTTTGTATACCCTTGCAGTTTGATTTCCTAAGAAGACTTCTTTTCGGACCTTACTTTTCTATGGGAGCTATACTATATAGATGTCCGATTTCGACCAAAATTAGTGAAATCATGGAAAAGCATAGCAAACTAACATGTACATTTTTTAAGGGCGATTCCATTTAAACAAAAAAGTTTTTCTTACTAGAACTTCTTTTTCGACCGATCATTTATACTGCAGCTATTAGCTATAGTAATCCGATTTTGACAAAACTTTGTAGAATTGTGTAAAGGTATATAAAATAAATATAAGCCAACCTAAGGGACGATTGTATTGAAAACAAAAAGTTTTTCTCACAAGAACTAGTTTTCCGACCGATCGTTCCTATGGGAGCTATATGCTATAGTCATCCAATTTCGACCAAAATTTGCAGAATTGTGTGGGAGCATATAAAACAAATACATGCTAGTTTTGAGGACATTTCCATTGAAAACAAAGTTTTTCTAACTAAGACTACTTTTCAGACTAGACAGCTATACTATATAGATGTCCGATTTCGACCAATTTTGGTGGAATCATGGAAATGCATAGCAAACTAAGAAATACGAAGTTTGGAAGCCTTTTACATTTAAAACAAAAAGTTTTTCTCACTAAAACTAGTTATTAGACCGATCGTTCCTATAGCAGCAATATGCTATAGTCATCCGATCCAGCCGGTTCCGACAAATGTGCAGCCTATATGTACCAAAAGACTTCGTGCAAAGTTTTGTGAGGATAGCTTTAAAACTGACGGAGGAGATAGCATAGAAACAGACAGACGGACAGACGGACGGACGGACAGACGGACAGGGCTAAATCAACTCAGCTCGTCATGCTGATCAAGAATATATATACTTTATGTGGTCGGAGATGCTTCCTTCAATGCGTTACAAACATCCGCACAGTTTTATAATACCCTTTGCAAGGGTATAAAAATAAGTTTTAAAAAGCGATATTGATTGGCAATGTGGAAGTAAGTTGGGTCCGTTGACTTGACACCGGCTTTTGACAGATATCAATGAGACAAGACGAAAATAATTTGTGCAAGTTTGCCAATTTGCGCTTAATTTTCAAGATATTCTATCTTATAAATCAAAAATTTCCCATGTAGTTTTGGCAAGAAGAATTTATTTTCTTTCCAATCAAATAGCCTCAACCGAAAAATTATTTATTTAATTTTACAAAAAGAAGCGTTTTCAGAGATTCCGGTGTCAGGTTGCATCTTAGATCGTGGTCATCATCTAGATCTTCTTCACCAGATTCAACCTCGATGGAATTAAGGAACTCATTTAGGAGGGAGCAAGTACTTGAATCGTCCAGGTCTAGAGCATCTTGGTTCTGTGATGAATGGTTCTGTGTGTAAAAAATTTGTAAAATAATAGAGGTGTTCATTAAGTGTTGTATCATTGTATATGTGCAACTTTGCAGCAGAGCTATCGTGAACACCCTACGTTAAATTAGTTGATTTATTACATTATGATCTTTCTGACTGTTTTTGACATACAAACAAAGCCATATATTTGGCTTATTTCAATTGCAGCTCACAAATGTTCACGATAGCTCTGCTGCAAAGTTGCACATATACAATGATACAACACTTAATAAACACCTCTAATGATTTATATGTAAATATACTCGTAAAAACATATGTAATTCGATATTTTCTTACGTTTTGGTCAATATTCAATATCTGTAATTACAGATAAAGTCCGAGTTATTTAGTAAATCTCAAAATAAAATCATTATTTTGGGAGCAAAATTAGAAAGTAAAGTAAAATGGCTTCCCAGGTTGACACAGCCCCAAGGCTTGTCAAGTTGACACAGTTCCAAAGGGCCAAAGCCGAGCCTCTCAAAATCTCTAATTTTAGCACAAGAGAAAGGGACCTACAGTTTAACGCCGAATCCGAACGGCAGTTTGAGAAGGTTTTCATGGCTAATTACTACAAAGCTGGCGCCAACAGCAAAGAGGTGTGGCCGGGTGCAAAGTTTATTCAAAGAAAAAACTTTTCATTAAATGTTCCGAGGCGGGATCGAACCCACGACCTCTTGCACAGCGGTCGCGCACACTACCCGCTGAGCCACCACCCCACTCGGAGCAAAATTACAAAACATTATTAATAATCAATTATTTGGTATTTTTATAACATAACTTATAATGATTACAGTCCCTGACTATTACTGTAAAGGAACCCCGAATGGAATACGCTTTGAATATTCTCTTCTAATTACTTCTTCCTTGTCTTCGTTGAGTACTTTGAAAATATCCAGAAACCCAATGTTTGCGAATTAGATTCTAACATAATTTATTTGACGATATTACATACATAAAATTAAAGCTTACCTAAAGCTAGGTACGGAGATACCTGCGAAATGGCCTCGAAATCGAAAATCCCATACAAAAAAAATTATTTCGTTCGAATTTCGCAGGTTGTCATTTCGAAAATGTGTATGGAGTTGACGTGCAAAATATCATATCAATAGCACAGCGTTGCCACCCGATGCACAGCGTGTCACGCAATTGTCTATTGATGATTGTTGATTTCAAAGGTTCGAAAAATACCTAAACCATATTTTCCAATCAATTGTCAGTGTTTGCGCCCGACAGAAAGACAAGTGCCTTGCAATGAGTGCAAAAACCACCAAAAAGCATAACAAGAGGGTGAGCCACTTCTCAAAAGAGGGGTGAAGGTGGCCCTTATCAAATTAGTTAAAGGGATACCTGTGCTATGGGAGTAGACCTATAAGCAGCATTTTGATAGCGGCTTGACACGAAGCATCTGGGAGGGTATAGGTTCTTCCCTCGGAAAGGAAGGTAAATATAATAATTATTGGTTGTCCCTGATAAATTTGGGATAGCCCTGAACTCGCCCACGCATTCGTGGAAAGCTTCTGCCCCTCTTGGATCTCTTCTGCAACTAAGGGTTAACCCAACACTTTCTTTTGTTGGTTGTCTTCACGACCGCTTCTTGCGACTTATGTAGAGCGATTGTTGCAACTATAGGTGCATTGCAAGCCAACAAAACTCTTCGCTGTTTATTTAAATCCATTTTGTTTATTTTTTGACTTGATTAAATTTGTAAGCAAACAAATTAGAGGTGAGCGCCTATAAAACTAGAGATGGGCGACTTATTTCGCACTTGCCATCGACAAAATAATTAACTGAGATTTCGTGACTATTTCGCAGGTTTCTCCGTACCTAGCTTTAATTAAAAATAGTTACCAAAGAACTTAAACATAAACAAACCAAACACAGACACACCACGCCAATACATCAGCGTACCATATGTTGACAATTTAACAAACAAACAGACGATCGCGAACGATGCTTACAAAGCACACACAAGTGCTTACGAATAACAAAGACAAAATTGACAAGCAACAACAACAGAAGTGCAATGGAAGAGAGGGGGAGAACTGTTCAGGAGTCTACGTGGGAACTACAAAGAGAACACTCTATAACGGAACACAGAAGAGACGCCGAAAGACACAAGAAATCCACCTCTCTTGCCCAACATCTAATAGAAACGGGGCACACAGCTGACTTCGACCAAATGAGAGTACTTGACAAGGAGAGAAAAGAACGAACTCGGATGACATTAGAAAGTCTAAGAATACAAGAAAGAAGCACAAACTTACTAAATTTCAAGGAGGACGCAGAACAAACATATTTTATATACGCGGCAGTTCTAACAAATAATAAGTGGCAAAATCAACATCGCTCAAAACAGTTGCTGTCGAAGATTGTCGGATGACCGACTCGTGTGTTTTGCTCAACCGAAAACACATAACAGAAAACACATGAGGTGCGAGAAAAAATGTTCCGCTCAGTGAGAGACCGCTTGTGCTGCATTTGTTTCTGTTTTTCATTGATGCTGGTGTTAACAGTTTTTTGCGAGCTATGTCCAGAACCATAGCCATCACATCTTATCTGCATAAAACAACTAAAAAATTAGCCTCCAAACAGGTATCACGACAATTCTTGACTTTGAGTTCCATGACTGCGGAACACCGTGGCTAAATTGGCCACTTTTTAAGCCACTTAATTTTCTTGGACTACAACCTCGATTTTTGAAATTGTGCCGGTCAGTTTTCCATTCTGTCCCAGTATGCATTGCTTGCATACAGAACGAGGAGAAGAGTGTACATTGAACAACACCTCTTCTGTCATTGACCTGCTCTCAATCTCTTAAATAGATAATGCCTCTCTGCTTAAATGTGTGTTGCTTTCAAAATGGTTTATCAAGGAAGATCACTTCATATCTAAGATCATAGCCTAGAAAGGGTTACATATTTGGTCACACAACGGGTCTTCATTGGCTTAAGTGAGGAAGTGGGACTTCCCCTCTTCAGACTTTGCAAAGTAACCTAGTCTAATCTCCATCTCTAATTTCTAACAAATCAGCAAGTCTCCAAAGATATGGAAAAGGATTCGTGTGGCGTCCCATTACATAAATAACGATTCGGAGTAATTTCGTGATATTTGTGTTTTGGGTACAATTTTAAATCTCAATTCAATTGGTTGATAAGAAATATAGATGAAATATTGCCTATATATAAAATGTACAAGTCAGTCAACATTTTGAACATTCATTAGCATTTCGCACGCTGGGCCGGGCACTTGGAAGATGGAAAATATTCTTATTCGCTCACATGGACGGTACGTGTTTTTGACATTTTTATATAATTTATGTTAAAAATTAACTTGGAAAATGTTCACAGGTCTTATGAATTTGACAGGAAATTGATAAAAATCCTTTCGAGCAAATTCATCTATTCTGATAGGTCCACTTCCATTATCATAATCCCAGTCAGAATGTGACCTTTGTTTGTTCAAAATGTTAACCAAAATAAATAAAACATTTCCCGAATATTTCCGCTTATCTTTATTGTAGCTAGATATGCGAGTAATTGCTAGTCTATCAAGTTATATTATTTGTAATTAGCCATGGAAAGTACGTGAAAAAGGCTAAATATTAATGATGTAATACCAAGCAGATAAGAGCGATGATACCTAAAGAATTAATAAGGGGATTTATATTGGATTTTGGGGCTTTGACAGCTGCCAAATTTGCAGATAATTGAAAATTATGTGCAACTGATTAACGAGATGTTGATAAGATCATAAGTGTGCGATAATTGTGCGTAATTGATGATTGATAAACTGAATATCTTCTTCTGCAGTTGCCACGTGTTGCATATTACTCATACGCCATGTGGCCACCAGCCCAGCCACAAATGATGACTGCGCAAAATCTGCCTGAAGTCGACGTCACGATACAGCGTGGGCGTTAGGTGGGTTGGGCTTCGTTGGCTCTCGGCTGTCGGCATTTACCTGCCTCCCGTTGAAATCTTTTGAATCCTCGTCAAATTTGATACGAACTCTGTGTTCTCGTTCGTACTATAAATCGAGTGCTCCTTTCGCTGCCGATTTCACTAACGTTTCAGTTTCAAAGCGGTGAAGTTCAAGAACTTCAGCAACAGCGGAGAGCCCAGCCACGGTGAATCCTCAAGCTTAATCACTTTCAAAATTATAAAAAAATTCAAAAAAGTGCTTGCAATAATTTTAAAAATTTATTTTGTGTACTTTCCAGTGCAAGTATCAAATATTTGATATTTTTGTGCAGTTTAACCATATTATTTGGCTTTGTGTTTCTGTGAAAAGGTGAGTTTGCTTATGAAAAATAGTACTTAAATTATAAACTACAAATGAAAAAAAAGATTTTATTAAATAGAAAAAAATTTTAATTATGAAAAAAAAGGTTTATAATGTCCTCAAATGAATTGTACTAAAATGTGCAACGTTTTCGTATTCTTGTGTTCCCAATCATTGATTTAAGCTTAAAATATTTCAGAAAATAATTGAAAATTTTAAAAGTCCTGCAAATTTGAAAAAACCACTTTCAAAATGAATTCGACAAGTTAAATACAGAGTTATAGAAAAAACCATACATTTAATAGAGTTCTGAACCTTTCAAATTAATAATAACTAATCAGTTAGTTCAGAGACAAATGTAAAAAAGTTTATTTGCCGTCGGAAAAGTTCAATTGTGGAAAAATGGGGCAGTTTTGTTGGTGGCATGAGTTAAAGCCCACGGACATAAAGCCCATATAAAAAAATCGATCACAAATTTGAAATATAACTAAGAGATTTGTTTTTCTGCCTTTTAGAAAATAGTTTTCTATGATTTAGAATACAAGTTATAATTCTAAAAATTGTTCTAAAAATGGAAAATGTATTCAAAGTTTATCACTAATACATCACCTTGCTTAGATTTCTAAATTTCTTAGACTTGGTAAGAAGTCACAACATTTCACAAAAAAATATTTGTAATATAACCAAGGCAATATGAAAATATATATTTATTCAAAATAGTGTTCAGTAAAGGTTGTTCATTTCAATGAACATGTTCACTTAATCTTTTTTTCAAGGTGAGTCAACTCACTCAAACTGCTCAGTTGTTCATCTGGGCATTGTGACTATTAGCGATCATTCGAACTCATTTTCGTTGCTGGTCACACTGCGGAATGTTGCCTATTTGTTAGCCATCTCTAAAATGGTTGTGCATTTTTATACTCTGTACCAAAGGTACATAGAGTATAATAAGTTTGTGCAAAAGTATGTAACAGCCAGAAGGAAGCATCTCCCACCCCATAAAGTATATATATTCTTGATCAGCATCAACAGCCGAGTCGATATAGCCATGTCCGTCTGTCTGTCCGTATGAACGCACAGATCTCAGAGATGGTAAGAGATAGAGGTTTGACATGTATGGGACTGATGCTTCTTATACTTGCAGGCAGATCAAATTTATTTTAAATTTTTGCCACTCCCCCTCCCGCCTTCGCAAATTGGAAAAAACGTCATATCTCCCACAGGCTTTGAACCTTCTAGACATATTTTCTAATAAAAATTTTTGTTCGATTTGCCAAAGGAATGGTAAAGATCGGATGAACGGTAGTAAAGATTTGAGCAAACGAAAATTCAATATATCTGGGCTGCTCCTGCAGCAGCAAAACACATACATATGTATGTAGATGTATGTATATATGAGCAACGACTACACAGCAAGTGATAGCCAACAATATTTTATGACAAATTTTTATTTAACGATTCATATGGGATCGTTGTGTGTGTGATGATGCCGCCCCGCCAAAAATTCCACCTTTTAAATGAATTAAACCTGCAAATATATTGTCTGAGTAATTCCAACAACGAAATCCTATACAAAACCTAACAGCTATGGCTAGCTCATTAGATCCAATTAGAGTCTTGCAGCTAACTGGGACGCTCTCATTTTCCCCCTTCCCTTTCCCACATACACAATATTTAGAGAGAGAAATTACAGATGGTCGCGGGACAAATATATCGCCCGATACCCATCTGACTACTAAGACGAGGATTGTTTAAATTGCAAATAATATAAAAATAGTCTTGTTCTTTAATTCTAACATAATATCAAGCAATCACAATGATGTTAAGTCATTCTGGTCACTCCGGAGTCCCACACAGAGGGAAAAAACGTGGTCAGAAAATAAGATTTCTTCATCTCAAAATGTGAACAGAATGTTCTCTCAATTATTTGAGCACAAATGTTCCGAATGTTCTTGAAATGAGCACAATTCAGCTCACCTCAACCACCCCACCGAAAAGTATATGTAGGCATTCAGACGTGCGTCTTCAGACGCATGGCAATAGCCTAACCGTCTACGACGCGTCGCGACGGCCGCCGTCGTTGCGCGCACTAAAGGTCTTGGGCTCTACTCCCAGTGAGGTCCGACAAAAACTTTTATTTATTTAATAAATAATAAATAACCAAGGCGGGTAGGGTGTTGTACAAGCGATGTCTCTGCGGACCTGGACCTGGGCCGGCATAGACGTGGTGGATCTGGACAGTGGACCTGGACATGGACAGTGGATCTGGACAGTGGACTTGGACAGTGAGTGGACCTGGATCTGGACACTGGACGGACCTGTGTACGGTGGACCTAATTATTTTTTTTTTAATTTTAAAATGTTCTCAAAAACGGAACATATCAACTCACATCAAGATTTTGAGTTCTCAAAAAAAAGTTCTTGAAGTGAGAAATTGTTCTTAAAGTGAGAAAATGCGGTCATGATTAGTTTTTGTGACCGAATGTGCTCATTTTGAGTCCAATGTTCACGGTTTTTTCCCTCTGTGCACGTAGTTTTCGATGTACGCCCATCTCTAGCTGTGGCAAATGCAATGGTTTTTTTTTGTCTGCGGCGCGTGCCAATCCATGTTCCCCAAAAAAAAAAAAAAAAAAAATATAATCGGGAGCAAATGCGAGCGGCGACCCCAACTGGTACAGAGTATAATATAGTCGGGCTTGACCGACTTTCTTCCTTGTTATTAAAGAATTTTAATGAAGAAACGGCTGGGACTGCCACGCCAGCATGTTGCTTACATTGAACAATCAGACACGCGGTCAAAAACTGCAGAAGAGTCACCAAATTGAGTAAACAATTCACTAAACAGCTCTCAATGAACATCTCACAGAAAAAGAGCTGTTGAACAATAGCAAGTGAACAACTCTGACTGGACAAAAATGAACAATTAAGGAAGAACTTAATCACTTGTATAGTTTAGTGTAAAACTCCATTTTGTTCACTCACTCATGAACAACCTAGGTTAGGTTAGGCTAGTTTGCAATGGCTGAGAGCGACAAGTCGCTTAGGCCTCTATTGATGAGATCAAGTCAGAATCTAAGAACGAGCTGTTGGCATAAGTGCATTATATCCGAGGGCGATTACTTTGAAGGGGACAAAATGGATAATGATGAATAAATAAGTATTTAAAAAAAAATTCACCTTTTTCTTTGAACACACCTCGTATGTCTAAGAGGTCTAGCGTTCATGCACCCAGTGAAATAAAGAACGAATCGGCGGGAAGGAATTCTTCTTGGTTTTAGTATTTTTCTTCTTGGTTTTTTTTAAGAAGTAATATTCTCGAATCCAAAAAAAATCGTTCTCGACTTCGAGCTTGATGGCGAGGGAAGTCAAAAATCAGAGAGCGCGAGCAACAAATGTGAACAATTCTTTCTCTCGGTGTCAGCATTGGCCGGCACTGGCACCGTGAATTTATAATACGACTTAGAAGCCGCGGTAAACACCCGATGTGTGGTGGTGTTGGCTAAGCGGTGGTGCTAACCCGACCCTTGCAACCAAGAAGATCTATTCTTGGAATCGAGACCATGTTTTTGCTTGCAACCAAGAAGATTTATTCTTGATATCAAGAAGACAAATTCTAAGACCAAGAATGCTCTTCTCGAAATTCTATTCCTGATTTCAGTATTTTTTTTCTTGAATCCAAGAATATTCATTCATACTGTACGTTCAACATTAAATATTCTTGATATCAAGAACGATCTTCTTGGTTTTTTCTCTGCGTGTGTGAACTGACCGACATGGCTCAATTACATCAGCTGTTGATCTTGATCTAGAATATATATACTTTATAGGGTGGGTTAGAGATGCTTCCCTGTAAGCATTTGCGCGATTGTTGGATAGCCCATCGCCGAAAAGAGTCTTCTGGGAGTCGCCTTGGCGATTCCCTCGAAAGCGGAGATTTTCAACTCCCAGCCCCAAGTGCAGAATCAAACGAGAGCGTAAGTTAAAGACGGTCCTTTTGCAGTGTAGTGCATGTTTCCAATATCAACAATCTCTGAAAGTTTCATAAAGACCGGATAAAAAATGGCAAAATTATAAAAGTTATAAAAATGTTGCATTCTTTTTGGCGCAACATGCTCTGTTTGCTTATATAATGTTAACTAACATATGGAAAGGCTTTACAACCATTTAAGTGACTTCACTCAGGGAAAAATACACTGAAATTTTCATATTTACACTTTGATTTTACTATTTTTATACCCTGTTCCCATTGAAAATGGGAAAAGGGGGATCATGAAGTTGTGCAAAAGTATGTAACAGGTAGAAGGAAACATTTGCTACCCTATAAAGTATATATATTCTTGACCAGCATCAACAGCCGAGTCGATTTAGCCCTGCCCGTCTGTCCGTCCGTCTGTCCGTATGAACGCGTCGATCTCAGAGACTATAAGAGCTAGAGCCCCAAATTTTTGCATGTAGATAGGTGTATACCCGATTCAAATCGAGTTTGTTTCAGATTTGGAAAATTCCTGCCCCTCCCCCCTTTAAGCGCAAAAAACTGTCAGAGCCACAATTTTTAAGATCGGATTTTAAGATTTACTAAGATCGGACAATAAACACCGAAGTTATATACGAATCAATTTTGCTTGTGGGAAAGAGGGGGGGTCTTGCATTGTCAGTTATCGCGCGCGGCCGCATGCCATGCTTTTGTGTGTATGTTGGAGTGTGTGTAAAGAAAAAACACACAAAATCAAGGGAACAGGGTATTTTGTAGTCGGGGCACTCGACTGCAGCTCCCTTACTTGTTACCAATGATTTAGCGTTAAATATTATAAAGGACCTCATCTCTTAGTGGTATTTTTTAACGACCTGCCTCATGTTAATAAGTATTCTCGTGCACTTATGTACGCAGATGACTTAAACTCGCCCAATGATTCTGCTTTGCTTCAGGTTGATTTGAATTTCATTTATTTGTTGTGCTCTAAAAATATGTTGCACTTAAGCCGGGACAAGTGTAAGTCTATGATGTTTATCGTAGAACCCCCCTTTTGATTAAATATTTATTGAAATCTTATCAGCTTGAACAGGTCGAATCTTTTCATGATCTGGGTGTTACCCTTGATCATAAATTAGATTTTGGCACTCACATTGAACTCTCTGTGAATAAAGCCATGGGTTTGCTTGGTTTTATTAATCGCTGGTCTAAAGAGTTTAATGATCCCTACACGACTAAGCTGTTATATACATCCCTAGTGCGGCCTATCTTAGAATTTGGGTCATGTATTTGGAACCCCCAATCATTAAACCTCTGTAAGCGCATTGAATCCGTCAAGAAGCAGTTCCTTTTGTTTGCCCTTCTCAACTTGAGTTGGGACCCACAATTGAGGCTTCCCCCTTATTTATCCAGACTACAGCTTTAAGACTTACAGACTTTTGAACATAGACGTACTATGTGGATTATAATGTTTCTGCACAAGCTTATACAGGATAACATTGACGCAGAGTACCTACTTGGGTGTGTGAACTGTAATGTCCCATCAAGACGAACATGAAACTTCATACCCTTGAGGCTTCCTTTCGCCTCTTCTTTATATGCCGCCAATTGTCCGTTTCGCATTCTGTGTAGGGATTATAATAAGAGTTTTCCTCTTCTCAGTGATATCATTTCCGATGAAGGCTTTCGCTCTTTTATTCTTTACAATCGTGCCCTTACTAAGCTTTACGAGGGCCGTCCCAGAAATGGCCGACCTAGCACAGTAGTGTTGGAAAATGTTCACAAAAAATATTAAAATGGGGAAGTACCGACTATTAAAAGCTTAAGTTTGAAGTTTGGTGCCTTTACCTTGCACAGTTTTTTTTTTTGGTCGATTTTAATAGAGAACGCTTGTTTTTGATTTGCAAACATGGACAAAATTGGTCATCGTTATGTGATACAATACTTTCATATAAAAGGTCTTAGTCCAACCAATATTAAAAAGGAGCTGGATTCTACCTTACGTAATTCTGCTCCCTCGTTTACAACAATAAAATATTGGGTGGCTGAGTTTAAGCGAGGTCGTTTGAGCTGCGAAGATGAACATCGAAATGGGCGTCCAAATGAGGTGACCACTTCAGAAATGGTGGCCAAAATTAAAAAATGTGTATTGAGTGACCGGCGATTGAAAGTTCGTGAGTTAGCTGAATGTGTAGGCATTTCAAAGTGCTGTACATCGCATATTGACCGAAAAATTGGACATGAAAAAGTTACGCGCAAGATGGGTGCCGCGTTTGCTGTTCCATCATGACAATGCGCCGGTTCACACCTCAGCCGTTGAAATGGCTAAAATTAATGATTTAAAATTTGAATTGCTACCTCACGCCTCTTATTCGCCAGACTTAGCTCCCTCTGATTATTTCTTATTTCCAAAGTTGAAAAAATGGCTCGAAGGAAAAAGATTTGGCAACAATGAAGAGGTGGAGTCCGAGGTTAATGCATATTTTGAAGAGCTTCACAGTTGTTATTTTAAAAAAGGTATCGAAGCTATTGAACATCGCTGGGAAAAGTGTATCGACCTAAAAGGATCCTATGTTGAAAAATAAAAAAAAAAAAAAATGATAAAGTCTTGTGTTTTAGTAGTTAGGTCGGCTATTTCTGGGACCGCCCTTGTAAGCACTCTTTTGAACTCCCTTCTGATCACCAACGCTGCGAGCAGGGGCGTAGCTGGACATTGTGACCAATAAAGTACCCCCAACGGATCAGAAGGCGTTCAATTTAATCTTTATTTTCCTTTTCATCCATTTATTGTTGTATTGAATTGTAACTGTGTCTAGAAGACGTTGTTGCAATTAAAATAAAACAATTAATAATAATAATATTAAAAAGAGGGAACACTTTAAATTTAATATTGGAAATAGGTAAAAAAAATTTTTATTTAAAAATTTTGTCAGTCAATCTAGTCTCAATTTATTTTCTAATGAATCCAAAAGCAGAAGAATTCTATTAGATTTGGTTCTAAAAATGTTATACATAGTTTATTTAAGTTTTCGTCAAAAATCCGGGCTCCGGGCCCTTCTCAGAAGTCCGGGACCGGGGAAACACCCCGGTTCCACCCCCCTCTCGACGGGCCTGACTATCGCACATGCTGGTTGTCACACGGCTAAAATTCTACTTATATTTAATTGCCTTAAAGTATTCAACAAAATATTTATGGCATTTTTCTGCTTGTTTGACCGCTTGTAATTCTCAAGTTGGAACTCCCTACCTTGGGAAGGGGTAACTGAAATTCGTCGTCCAAAGATATTTTTAGTCAATTCAAAATGCTTTTTTAAATCAAAAATGATTGTTAGAGATTTTACTATGTTTTTTTCCCTGAGTGATTATTTTCCATACGTAAGTAGTGTAAACAAATTTCCATACTGTATATTTTATATTCTGGTCAAAAAAATTTAAAAAAATAAATACTCTAAAAAGTTAATCAATTTTGGAACTCCTTCGTTACTTTTGGGCCCTTCTGAATCAAGTAGCCTTTTAAGAGCTCCTATACAAATTTTGGGTGGGAGTCTAGTCGTCCTCCCACTAATTTAAATCTTGATTTTGGTTTTACCAAGCTGTAACTTTGCGAATGTGCATATGTTAATCAGTATGAACAGATGGTTTCTTTAAACATCCGACAAAACCAATGGCTTATAGCAGGTGGATTAGTTTGACAAAATTGCTAAAAATCAAGTAAAATTGTACTTTGAATCCAATTTCGACACCATTGGCATTGCTTATGCCGCGGTTTGACTTTTCTCAGTTGCATTGATATGTTGATTATCCTAGAGGCTTCATAAAATCCCAAATTAATGCTTGGTGTGGCCTACAAAAATTCAGAAAAGGGGCAAAATCGGTAAAATGCTTTTCCGCCAATATCTTCGAAACGGAAACTAAGTTATGACTTTGACCTTACAACTCTTATTCAGCATTGTTTTGTCTACAGGAATTAGTTAAAGATCCTCGGATTACTTTTCACTGTAGAACAGTGTTATTATTAGTGTCGTTCTTCCCCTTTACTATGAAATTTATTTTGCCACATGGCCCTTGCTGGAATTTTTTAAGTGTCAGCACTTTCTTGGGTATTAAAATACCCAGTAGCTTGAAATGGGTAAATCGAAATGTTTGGAAATTATCTGTCAAACGCAATATTATATTAGAAAATTTTGTATACAATAATTTTGCAAGACTTTCAACACACAGACTACAAAGCATTTCTAATATCATTAAGTTGATAAAGGGTGATAGAGCTATAGAAAAGTTTTAAAAAAAAAACACATAAAATTCAGAAAAATGCATGAAATCTTTATTTGAATCGATAGTACGTTCCATATAATTTAATGTTTGAAGATTATTTCATGCAAATGTTGACCGTGACTGCGCCTCAAATGGTCCATCCGCTTAGTCCAATTTTGGCATACTCTTTCCAACATTTCGGCCGGTATCTCACTAATAAATGCTTCAATGTTGTCTTCCAAATGCGTCAATTGAATCGGGCTTGTCTGTATAGACATGAGCTTTAACATAGCCCCACAAAACATAGTCCAAAGGCGTTAAATCGCACGATCTAAGCGGCCAATTGACCGGTTCCGAACGTTAAATAAAATGTTCACCGAACTCGCCTCTCAATAAGTCCATTGTTGCGCGTGCTGTGTGGCATGTGGCACCGTCTTGTTGAAACCACATGTCATGCAAGTCAAGCTCTTGCATTTTGGGCAAAAAAAAGTTGGATATCATCTCACGGTAGCGCTCACCATTCACAGTTACGTTACGATTCGCATCATCTTTGAAGAAGTACGGTCCGATGATGCCACCAGCCCATAAACCGCACCAAACTGTGACTTTTTCTGGATGCATTGGTAGCTCTTGCAATGCTTCTGGCTGATATATACTCCAAAATCGACAATTCTGCTTATTTATGTATCCATTGAGCCAAAAATGAGCCTCGTCGCTGAACACAATTTTTCGGTAAAAAAGTGGATCTTCGGCCAACTTTCCAAGAGCCCATTCACCAAAAATTCTACGTTGCGGTAGTTCGTTCGGCTTCAATTCTTGCACCAGCTGTATTTTGAAAGGCTTCACACCTAAATCCTTCCGCAAAATTTGCCACGTTGTTGAGTAACAGAGGCCCAATTGCTGCGAACGGCGACGAATCGATAATTTATGGTCATCATTAACACTGGCCGATACAGCGGCGATATTTTCCTTAGTTCGCACTCTACGTAAGCGTGTTGGTGGTTTAATGTCCAACAATGAAAATTTGGTGCAAAATTTAGTCACAATAGCCCGAATAGAAGCTTCCGTGGGTCGATTAAACTGACCATAAAATGGAAGAAGCGCGCGATGAACTTTCTTAACAGAGCACGCATTTTGATAATAAAATTCAATAATTTGCAAGCGTTATTAGGTTTGTAAAAAAATTCATGGCTAAATTATAGACCAAACTGAAGATGTTTGACAGTGAAACAAAACACGAATCGTGCGTGAGCTGTTTAAACCAGTGTTGCCAAAAAGATAATAGCTAAAAAATCACCCTTTATATTGATGGGGAGAGAAGACGGACTTTTTTAAAAAGCCAGAAATGTTGTTGCATCCATAATAATTTTTTAATAAAAATTATGTAGAAGGGGGAATATTTACTGAATACCCCTTTTCATATAGAAGAATCCGGAAAAGGACTGACAAAGAATCTTAATTAACAAATTAACACATTTGTATTGAATTTAGGTACTAGCCAGCTCAAAAATGGAAACTAGTTTCACGCCGGTTTAAGCTTGATTAGAAATTGGGTACCAAACAAATTTGAGAATTTTTTGAAAGAAAGTATGTACTAAACTAATTTTAAGACCACAGCGATGAAGAGCTTTAGCTAGTATGCCTTATTATATAAAACTCAATAGACCAACGGACATTGATTAAATTATTCTCAATTTGATAAATTCAGTTCATACCCCGTTTAGTTATGTAAAATTAAGTTTGCTGCCGCACAAAGTCTAATATATTTTTAATTCCCTTAAAGCAATTTATCCTTTTTAGAAAATGCTTCATAACTGGTCCTAAGACATAAAATCAACAGTGAACCAAATCAGTCCCATCAGCCATTGTGGCCCATGATGATGTGTGTGCTTAGCCTCAGCTCGGGACATTTGTTGCTTTGCTGTCCCGTTTTCTTGGCCTTTTGGCCTATATGACCTTTTTGCATGTATCTAGAAAATCTCTATTGTATGTGTTAAAATTGAAGTTGTTTTGTACCTTGCATTGCTTTTTATACGAGGTAGATCCAGGGCGGATTTTCACTATGATTTGAGGCTTACGCTGAGTCTCTTTTAGTTTTTATGGATTTAATATCCTGCCCTCCACCCAACAAGAACGTAGTTTAAATTAAGCCTTAAATGTTTGATGAGTTTCGACTTCAACATTCTAAATTAATTTCCATGAGTCTCAATATTATTTTGTTGGCCAGTGATTCGCAAGAATGGCTTCTGCTTCTCGAAACTTAAAGTCAACAAATGTGCATGGGAAGCAACTGGCCAATCGAGTTGCGACTTTATAATCACGTTTGTTTGCTTAAACAGGCGTGAAAGTACGTCTCCGGTTATTTGAACTTGGATATGAAAATAAATGAGCAATTATGAATTAATTAAAACTATGTGAAATGACGAACCAGCTAACTTTAAAGTTGGTCAGAAATCTACTTTTGTTTAAAAAAAAAGTTTAATTGAAAATGATGAAAATTAAAAATGTTTTTAAGGTTGGCGCAGCGCAAAAGCCGATTAGAACAAGAAAGTGTTCAAGCATTGTTGGGAAACAATGGATAAAAAAAAATGAATCAAAATGAAGATAAGTTGGTTTTAATTCGTAAAGCAATAAAAACATGCATGTAATAACATGGATTTCAAATATTGCCATAAGTCCTGTTCCACTGTTCGATTATAGTGAACAATGAGAGTTTGTTCCCGAAATACTTGATTTTAAGCAGCTTTGGCTGTTGTCCAATTCATTTCGGACTAAGTCTGCTTTTAGAAGGGAAAAGTCTTTTATCAATATGAACTACAAAGTATGCCTAAAAAAGCTAAAGTTTCTAAGTGCCCCAAAAACCGCTGGAAGAATACTTCTAATCGAGCAATCCACGCATACGAACTCATTCACCCATTGTTAAACAACATAACTACTACCTTGAAACGGCTAACTGTAAAGATCAAGCAAGCTTGAATATTACAAAAGCAGATCGACAGAACTCCAGGAGTACTTGTAGGTGAAAAATTATCAAGACTTCGGCACCAACTCAATGGGCGTGTTCACCAGCATACATCAAACATGAAACATCAAACGTCATCGTCAAGGAACTATTAGTAAAAAACAGTATGATTAAAAGTCGTCGTTATGATTTTCAATGACAGTTTGAATTTTTGTGTATTTTTTGTTCATCCTAATCACGAGAGCGTAAGTTAAAGTCGGTCCTGCCCGACTTCGTTATACCCGTTACTCAGGGCAATTATTGTTTCATAGCCTTTCCTTATGCTAAATAACAGAGCATTAACATTAATGTGACCATTTCAATATTATGTAAGCAAACAACGCAAGAAGTGCCAAAAAGTATGCAACGTTTTTTATAACCTTTATAACTCTGCAATTTATTATCCGATCTTTATGCCAAGTTTAGAGGTTGTAGATAATGGGCACATGCACTACACTGCAAAATATGATCTTGATATCTTCAAAATTGTTGGAGTTATTCAACATTTTTTTATTGTGGGGCGGGAGGGGGCGTGGTCAAAATTTGAAATAATCTTGATCTGCGTAGGGACAATAGGAGTCTACATACAAAATTTGGTGTTCTTACAGACAGACGGATATGTCTATATCGACTCGGCTGCTGATGCTGATCAAGAATATATATACTTTATGGGGTCGGGGCTTTAGTATACCCTTATTAATCTACGAGTAACGGGTATAAAAACTAGCAATTATGTTGCACATAAAAAAAGTTCATTACAATAATCGAAATGGTTCCATCGATTTCTTGTCATCGATTTGTGCTGGTGAACAAGGCCAATCTCTTTCCAATAGATATTTTATGAGTAAATTCTATATAAATACTGGTCGGAAAACTAAAACGCAGTATAGTTCGTGCTTTGTCCTGGAAGAAAGGAACTTTTACCCATACGAATACTTTAATTTTTCATTCAAATTAAGGACAAATCGGTTCCAAAGAATTTATAACCCTGGAACATAATCCTTCGTCGAAACGACTACCAAAAAGTGTGTACATCAAATTAACTTTAAAATTACTTTGATTTTATAAAATTTTAAAATTATTAAATCCCAACGTTTTTTTTCTCGAACAGAATCAACTAGGCAACAAATTTACGAACTTTCTACCAGCCTCCTTTGTGGTGTTGTGTGTCTCAGTGTAAAGTTATACTGCAGGTTTACTTACGAACATTCTCAAACTTTTCTGACCTAGAAATCGGTAATATATTTGTCACTTTCTTCCAAAATTTAACTCAAATCTGGTGCAAATGATAGAAGCCCGACTATGATGTACTCTGTACCATCAAAAGTGTTAGTTTATTTTGAATTTTGATGACGCAGTAGCAGCTGAAAGCAGTGCTCGGCATTGTTTTGTTCATAGCTTCATCCGATCTTTAACAAGATAGGACTTTTTTCCAATATGCGGGAGTGGGAGGGGGCGTGGAAAAAACTGAAAATTAACTTGATGTACCTACAAGTATTAGAAGTTTTTGTCCCATACATGTCAACCCTCTATCTTACCAACTCTGAGATCTGTGCGTTCATAGGGACAGACGGACGGACGAACAGAAGGACAGACGGACGGACATGGCTATAACGACTCGGTTGTTAATGCTGATCAAGAATATAAGGTATATATAGCTGAGCTCGAAAATATATAATATATAAAAGTTGACCCTTTTTCGTAGTCCAAAAATAACTGTTATTTACGAAACCTTTGAGCAAAGAGTCAGAGATGAACCGTTCACATAGTCTCTTGAATAAATCAGTCATTGCTCAACGAACAACCAATTGTTTTGTTTCCGTTTTGCTCTGCTCATTCGCTGACTGTTTCGTCGCGAGCGAAAAATATAAAAGTCTTTTGCATAGAAATGTCAGCTTTGGTCATAACAATTTTAGAGATTTTTGAATGGCTAGTTGGCCCAGAAAAGGCTTGTGATGGAAATGATAAAAACCGGTGTATAAAATTCAGAGTTGGCTCTAGAAGTTTAAAAAAATCGCTAAATTACTTTCTGTTAGTTATCCTCAAAGCTGAATACGTAAAATATAGAAAGGAGAGGGGCCGATTCCTCTCAAGTCCGGCTACGCCTTTTAAAGCTAAGTTGTCGATATATGCCTTAATAACGACGAAGTTAAAAATCTAAAGTTTAACATTAGTAAATAAATTTTGAACTGGTTGAATAAAAAAATTTCTTTAAAAAATTTGAATCGTTTTATTTTACCATTTTTTGACATTTTTATATTACGTCAAATTCGATTTTGCTTAGGAAAATTCACTTTTTCATTTAAGCTTCTTTATTTAATTACTACGAGTTGAATACCCGGCGTCGCCCGGGTTCTAATGATTCTTATTAGAGCAATTATTTTCAAGTTAGTGATGGCTGCAAGTCGATATAAACATCTATCTATCTAACTATCTATCTACAATTGTCGTCTATCAAATCTTCACAATAGTCCAGGCTAAAATCAAAAATTTGTAATTTCGCAATATTTTGGACCGTGTAAACTGCAGCTTCCATTTACCAACGACTGCATTTTAATATAAGCATTATGCGCTTTAATAAAAATTCATTAGGTAATTTTGCAAGTTTCGCGGTTTTTGGACCTTAGAAATCTTCGCAGGCAAGCATCCAACCATTGCCCAAGGTTTCATTGCAATCGAACATTTAGCAAATTTCACCGTTTTTGGACCATTTTCCGCGCATTTGTTCTACAGGGTGGGTCAAAAGATGTCACACTATTGGAAGATGCTCTTATTTTTACAAATAGCCGCCAAAGTCAGATCTGTTTTGACATTTGTGGACTAGACAGATGTAGAATACAAGTGAACAAGCCATGGATCGATATACTCCCCAAGAACGCGGAATAATCGTGAATAACACGGTGTGACAGTCAAAAAACTTCTGGAATGCGACATAGTGTAGGTTGTAGATATAGTTAAATGTAACATTGTGGCATACCACAAATTTTTCGTGCACATCAAAATTTGGAATAACGGTTAAAAGTCCGCTTTTTCGAGGTTGATATAGTTAAAAAATCATATTTCTTAAACTAGGCATCCTATAATAGTTTGCAATGCGTTTTTGGAAAGAGAAATGTAACACCTTTCCAACGGTGTACTACATTGCAATCTCGGATAAAAATTGGGGGGAGCTACATGAAAAACAAATAGAATTTTTCAGTTTTTTTGCGACTTCACCGTACTTTAAATGAAAATGAATAGGTCAAATTTATATAAAACTATTTAATTTTGGTATGCAGTTTCAAAAAACATTTAATTTTGCGTCTTCTGCAACTTAGTTTATTAAAATCGAGTAATATTTGGTTGAGTTATTTAACTTTTTAGGAAAAAAAACCTTAAAAAGCCTAATTAAAACAAGTAGGAAAGTTGGGGAAGCCCGACTATAATACACTCTTTACTCACAAAAGTGTACGCTCAGTGTAAATTTAGATGCTGCAGTAGCTGCTAAAGCATATGCTGCTACTGCGCTGCAGCAGAGAAGTTTCTTTCGTTTATATCTTGACTATCGTTCATCCGATCTTTACCAATCCTTTGGTAAACCGATAAAGAATCACGATTACTAAATATGTCCAAAAGTACGAACCTTCTATCTATAAAACTGCCGAAGATATGACGTTTTTTCTAAATTTCGGGGGGCGGGAGGGGGCGTGGCAATAATTGAAAGTAAGCTTGATCTGCCTGTACGCATATGAAGCTTATGTTCCATACATGTCAAACCTCTATCTCATACCATCTCTGAGATCTATTTATTAATATAGACAGACGGACTGAGAGACGGACGGACAGACAGACAGGCGGACAGACTGACGGACAGACGGACATGGCTATACAATACTTATTCTAAAAAAATTATTCAATAACTTACTCTAAAAATTCAACAATTTTTCGGTCGACAGTGCTATTATGGCGCGACTCATCACCATATTGCGAAAATTTCGTTATCCGAAAAACTTTAATAACTTTGCTAATTATTGACCGATTTTAGAAAATAGGCATACGTTCTAACCGTGAAGATGTGTTGTTCTTAAACAATAAAACAAATATTGGGGGTTTCTAACCAAATAGTGTTCAAAAACGTCACCAAAGACAAAAAATGGGAAAAAAAACCAATCAAAAATGGTTTACGTAGCAAATACTCCAAGATAAGAAATGAATCCTGATCAGTCATATATGGTATCTTTAAAGACCTAAATTTCTTCTTTCCAAAACCGGTAAGAAAATAAAAATCATTTGATATATGACAAAGTTATGGGCGTATAAGTGAGTGTTTGTGCGAAAAAAGGCTTTTTTACCGTTATTCAAAATTTCGATGTGCACTGAAAAATTCTAGTATGCCACAAAAATCTACTGAACCATATCTACAACCTACGCTACGACTTATCCCAGAAGTTTTGTTTTGATTTTTTTTTGTCACACCGTGTAATGAGCGATGAGGCTCATTTCCACCTCAGCGGGTACGTGAACAAGCAAAACTATTGCTTTTGGGGCACCGAAAATCCACGAGTGATGCACGAGGAGCCATTACACCTGCTCAAAGTGACTGCATGGTGCGCTGTTCACGCTGGAGGAGTCATCGGGCCATTTTTTTTTTCGAGAACGCCGCTGGTCAAACGACAACAGTGGACGGTGCTCGTTATAGGGTCATGTTAACCGGGTTTTTTCTGCCACAGTGGTTCCAACAGGACGGAGCAACGGCACACACTGCGACACTGCAAGCCACCACCGACATTCTGAAGACGGCGTTCCCGGGTCGCCTCATCTCTCGTCTTGGCAATTTGCACTGGGCTGCAAGATCGCCCGATTTAACCGTTGCAGACTTTTTTTTGTGGGGTTTTTTAAAATCCCGTGTTTACGTACCCAAGCCCGAGACCTTGGAAGCCCTCAAGGACAACATTCGACACGAGTGCGAGAATCTGCAGCCCGAAGTTCTTGCCGAAGTGATGAAAAATGCCATAAAACGAGCCCGTATGGCAATCAATTGTAACGGCGCCCATTTGGCCGATATCATCTTCTCGAAATGACCAATAAAATTCCAAAGGTTCAAATAAATATAATCAAAAAACAGAATATACGTTTTTTATTTAGAAAAAAAAAATGAAAGCCAAACAACATCGGATGACTTCTTTTGACCCACCTTGTACTTGGAAACCTTCGAGGGCAAGCGTCAAACCAAGCCCCAAAGTTTTACCGAAACCGTAAAATTTGCAATTTTTGCGGTTTTTTGACCAATTTCCGTGAATTTCTTCAACTTAGAAGCTCTCCTGGGCAAGCATTCAATTCATTCCCCTTAGTTTCATTACAATGGGACGAACTGTATCATTTTGCAAATTTCTCAGTTTTTGGACAATTTCACAGGCACGAGACATATACTACGTTTATGCTTGCAAAAAACCATGATTTTTTGCGCTTAAAAGTATACCAACTTTATTTCAACTAACAATTATTTATTTGAAAGAGATAATTGATTGTCATTTATGGCAGTTTTAAACCTAGTTCACTCTTTACACTCATTCAGGTTGCCTGACTAGTTAAAGGTGCTCCAAATAAATGAGTTTTAATGCAAATATAAAATAAATAATTTCCATAATGATTAATATATATAAATACAGCATACTTCGACGGGGAAAAATCATGATTTTTTGTTTAAGCATAAACGTAGTAATAGCCTATGACACTTTCATGATCGACATGAGCATACTGTGAAAAATTCGTGAAGATCGGTTCAGCGGTCTAGAAGCCCATAAGGGACAAATATACAAACATACTTTCACTTTTATATATATGTATTGATTAAATGGTTAAATGTATCATTAAAGTAATGTTTAAAAAACATTTGGACAGAGCTGCCCCTACCTTTTTGGAAACATTTAACTAACATAAGGGAAGGCTATACATCATTAATTTCACTGAGTAACGGGTATATCGAAGTCGGGCAGGTCCGACTTTAACTTACGCTCTCGTTTTAGTTAATGCATTTGTGTAAGAGCTGCTTTCCTCATTTAGTAGCATTTGATCAGAAATGTTGGTATTTTAGGCTCGCAATATAGGTTGTTTGTTCCGGTTCTGGTTTGATTCCCTGTTTTAAACCAATTTCTTTACTAATTTCCATTCTATTGGTTTTTACTGTTGCATTTAAATCTCCTTAGCTTGCCCACCAACTTTTTTTGCCTACTTTCTGGGGCAGCTGCATGAGGTGCGCGAACTTTGGTACAGGTGTTAGCAAGGCTTTTTTCTCTACCAACCAAAGACCCCAGAAACTACTTAATTTAATGCATTCGCTTCTAGTTATTTTTTTAATGCCTTCAATTGCGACAAATTGTTGAGGTTTTTCATGTTCTCTTTCCTCTTGTTTTCTTTAAATTTGCAGACAAAAACAGCAGCGAGATAAAAATGTCCCATAAGTGGGCACTTGATTTGGGTTTAAGGCCCGTAATGGATTTTGTTTCTTTCTTTTTTTTTGATGCTGTGGCGTAAACTTTTTCGTTCTTAATTAATTCGTGTAAACGCTTGCGCCTAGCTGAACATCAATTAAAAATTGCTTAGAGAAAAAGTATTAAGAACTCAACGCTTTTGAACCGCCTGAAAATGTGGCCGACTAAAAGGGTTTTAAATGAAACTACTCAAAATAACAAAATGGCTTAAAATTTTGTTACGTATAAAATTATTTGCAGTTCTTGTTTTTCCTCCTCGGTTGCTCAGTTGCTTTGCGGGCTTTTGCGTTTGCTCTACTAATTAAATTTGCATATTTTTTTATTAATTAAATTGTTTTCGGGAATGTTTGTCCGCAGAAACTTGCTAAGTCCCCTCTTGGGTTGCAAACTCAGATATGTGCATGCTAATCACTATAGAGCTGAAAATCCCTGGCAAAAATTAACATACCCCCCTGCACTTTTGGCCAACACAAACAATGAGCAAAAGGCAATTGTAATTTTTATGCTTGCCATGCTTCAGTTCAGACAATGGTTCCTGCTTGTCTTTCATTTATTAGGCCTTTAACAATTCTGCTTTTATATTCATACTAACTTACTTGGCATGCATTAAATTTCACGAGCAGCTAATAAATGAAATTGGTCACGACTTTTAGCCCAAAAAGTTTATACCAAATTAAAGGAGTTTATGAACTTTGAAAATTTGTGTTGTAAAATAAATTCGAATGAAATACGAACAGAAAATTAGATTACCAATTAAGTGTTGAATTTATGTTTCATAATAGTTGAAAAACTAACAGTATTTTAGTTGTTTAATTAGAAGGCTGGGACACCTGTGTCATAAATAAAACAAACTAAAGCTTTAATTCTTTAGCAAATTTTTAAAATAAATATTTAAGGGATTTGTTAGTATGCTGCACAGTTGCCTGAGTTTTTGTATTTCCGCTGCCTGTGGCGTCTGTGTCAGCTGTTCTGTGGCTGGAATTGTTGACATGGTTAATTGTATAAATATTCCCTTAATTTTACCCAAATGTGAATAACAGAAGGATGCATTTCTGACACGTACAAATTATACTTTTCAAGAATGTATTACGATCCTAGTCTCTTAGTTCTTAAGCTATAATTACAATAAATAACAAGGAAGAAAGTCGGTCAATATATTATACTCTGTACCAGTTGGGGTCGCCGCTCGCATTTGATCCCGATTATATTATATAAAATCGGTATCCAGGGAACACCACGAGGAGGCCATTGCAATAGCAATGGGGTCGATATATGAATAAAGACCTATGAGTCGACTTGAGTTGCTTAAACACTTATCATTTAAGGTGCTGTTACATACTTTTGCACAAACTTTTTGTACTCTATGTACCTTTGGTACAGAGTATAATTAGGAGAGAGAGGGTCAGAGAGAGAGGATTGGCACGCGCCGCAGACAAACAAAACCTTTGTATTTGCCAGAGCTAGAGATGGGCGTACATCGAAAACTACGCGGGACTCCGGAGTGACCAGAATGACTTAACATCATTGTGATTGCTTGATATTATGTTAGAATTAAAGAACTAGACTATTTTTATATTATTTGCAATTTAAACAATCCTCGTCTTAGTAGTCAGATGGGTATCGGGCGATATATTTGTCCCGCAACCATCTCTAATTTCTCTCTCTCAATATTGTGTATATGGGAAAGGGAAGGGGGAAAATGAGAGCGTCCCAGTTAGCTGCAAGAATCCAATTGGATCTAATGAGCTAGCCATAGCTGTTAGGTTTTGTATAGGATTTCGTTGTTGGAATTACTCAGACAATATATTTGCAGGCTTAATTCATTTAAGGGGGTCTTCTCATTCAAAACCCGTTTTTTGGACCCTTTTTAAAAAAATTCTTATTTGAAAACGCAAAGAATAATTGAAAACTTTTTTTTATTTATTGTATTACAAAAGGTTCAAAGTAAATAAAAAATTTTTTTTGCCTCGATACGAGGGCTGTTCAAAAAGTAATGAGACTTCAAAGTTGGTGGTGAAAAAAGGTGTCGTCACGGCGGCCACGATTCCGGGTCTCCGGAGCGTCTGAAATGAAAAAAAAACGGGGCTATAATCAGTATAGATGTAATTCTCGGGTGAACCTCAAACTTAATTTTGTGATTTTTTTGACAAAATGGCGGCCATTCAAAAAAAAAAATTTCAATTTCGGGCTTTTTTTGTAGTTTAGTGTAAAAAAAAATAGTAAAAAATTTTTTAAAATTATGGTCGAGGTTCACCCGAGAATGGTGACCATTCTGCGTCGATTCCATTTTTGTTTCATGAAAATCGGTTCAGTTGAACTGGAGATATCATGGCCGCCAGTTCGGAAAACGTGGTTTCGAGATAAACGCGTTTAAAGTTTGAAGTAATTTTTTGGAAAAAAAAAAAAATCAAAAATGTTTAAATGCAGTTTTAAAGAGCTGACAATTCACCGTCGAATTCACTTTATTTCATCAAAATTGGTTCAGTAGATGTGAAGAAAACTGGCCAGGTAGTCAAAAAAGGGCCTTTGAAAGAAAATCTAAATAACTTGTAGTTTTTACAGGCTCGAGGTCTTACTATGTTATTGACATAGCTTTAAACAGAGGCACACAACACAACAAAGGAGGCTTCAGGTTGATCGGACGACGTTTCATGAGGGGACCAACCTCACTCATCAGCGATCTTCAGCCTGAAATGTCTGTCCAAACAGCAGTCTCTCCATGCCTGCGACGGCAAAACCGTTTGGGAATTCCACAGAGGCCACACACTTACAAAGGGGAATGGCTGTCTTAAGCTGTCTTTTTGGTGTTTTGCGCGCATAGCTGCCCTTTGGAATTCCCAAACGGTTTTGCCGCGAGAGAGATGCTGTTTGGACAGACATAGGCTGAAGATCGTGAGGTGAGGTGGTCCCTGAACGTCGTCCGATCAACTGAAGCCTCTTGTTGTGTTGTGTGCCTCTGTTTAAAGCTAGTCAAAACAAGTAAGACCTCGAGCCTGTAAAAACTACAAGTTAAAGAGTATAAAGGTCGTTTAAACAGTCATTAAGAAAATCTAAATATTTCAGATATTTTTTACTTACAAATATTAGTCGGCGATGCCAGCTCCATACAGGCCACCTTCCTCTTTTTCGTAGAAACTGCTTTCTGCTGCCCTCTCTGCTCTGCGAGCCGTTCTGCCAGCTTTTGATGATGCCGCAGCTCGAGTCTCTGATCGGTTCAATCTGTCTTCATTGCGAGATAGTGCGTATTCGTATGCGTTTTTGCCAATCGCAATACCCATCAAACCCATAATTTTAAGTATGGGTATAAAACCGTCGTTGAAGAGGCACGTTGCAATGAAATTGGCCACTTCGATGGTGCGTGCGCCTGAGTTGATGTGTTTGGGCGAAAGTGACCAAAGAATAGAATTGTAGGACTCATTGAAATTCTGAGTTTCAGATCCAAGGCATCTTTCAAGCAAATTATCTGCCGACAGCGCTTCGTAAGCTGGTTTTATTACCTCCATCACCTTCTTGTCGAGAGGTGCATACGTGTGGTGAAAGCTATCTAACGTACCTTCAGCAGCTGCTTTCTGCCATGCGCACCAGCTTGACGCACCGGTGGGGCAATTTTGGTGTTGCGGTTTATCATCGGTGGAGCACTTATGGTAAAAAGTGGCCCAAATTTCCTTTTTCATGTCCTCCACAGAGTCAGGATGACGGCGGATCGCAAGGCCATAATATGTGGTCAACTCGGATATTAATTTGTCGGTGAGCTTGCCCGCACCTTTGCCTCCAATGCCCTTATTTTCTTTTTTTATTTTTCGAAGTCGCGTGCCCATTCGCTTCTGCACATGCCCAATGCATTCTTTCTTTTCCACTATAGGGTCACCGTCATAGGGGTCGACATCTAATACACCTTTGAAGGTCTTCGAATCACCATCGCCGATATACTTTACATATTTCATGCCGTGTGTTTCAACCGACCTGGAGAACATCTCTATTACAGCGTCCACCTCCATTTTCCCAGAGCTTCCTTCATGGTTTATGGTGCATTCTTCGTCATGAGTATCAAGCCAAATTTGGTTAGCCTCTAACAATAAACATTTTCAACGGAATTCGGTGGTTACTTTATGCCGCTTCGTTCGAAAATGAGGCGAAAAAAATAGCTCATTTTGACGAAGACCTTGCTTCACAAAAAAGGCTGTATCTTCTAAAGTATTTCGAATTTCTAAAAATCCTTTTAGGGGCATATTCACAACTACCCAAGCTATAAATAAATGCAAAAAAAAAGTCGAAAAAAAAGTTGCTCAATGAGAAGACCCCCTTAATTCATTTAAAAGGTGGAATTTTTGGGGTGGCGGGGTCATCACACCCACAACGATCCAATATGAATCGTTAAATAAAAATATGTCCTAAAATATTGTTGGCTATCATTTTGCTGTGTAGTCGTTGCTACATACATATGTATGTATGTATTTTGCTGCTGCAAGAGCAGCCCAGATATATTGAATTTTCGTTTGCTCATATCCTTAATACCGTTCATCCGATCTTTACCATTCCTTTGGTGGATCGATAAATAATACTGATTACTAAATATGTCCAGAAGAAACGAACCTTCTATCTATAAAACTGTGGGAGATATTACGTTTTTTCCAATTTGCGGGGGCGGGAGGGGGCGTGGCAAAAATTGAAAATAAACTTGATCTGCCTGCAAGTATAAGAAGCGATTTTTATTAACATAAACACCAATTCTCTAATCGAAAGGTGTAGGTGAACCACTCTTAAACCGATTGTCTGCTTAAGCATTTATGACTGGGAATCCAATTGAAAATCTTCTCTTTCGAGATACGGCGTAAAAATAAGAAAATATCGCGATATTTTTGCCTCTACATATTTGACCGTCTAAATAATAATCTAAACTCAAGAAAATTTTGCAAATTTTGCGACTTCTTTGACTCTTTGGTTTACACCTCCTAGCACTTTGGACCGTTCCATCTGCATCTTCCATTTATCAACGCCTGCGATGTAATCTAAAAATTATTCGCTTTCATAAAAATGATCAATAGATAATTTTGAAAATTTTCGCGGTTTTTGGATCTTAAAAACCATTGCCGGTAAGCGTCAAACCATTCCTCAAAGATTGTTCGCAATGATCGGCTTAACTTTGCAAATTTCCCGCTTGCGGACCATTTCCTAACCATTTCTTCAATCCAAAAATCTTCGCGTGCAAAGAGTCCAACCATTCCCCAAAGCTCTATTGCCCTTCCCGGGCAAGCGTCTAACCATGACGAAAAGTTTCATCGCAATCGGAAATTTTGAAAATTTTGAGAATTTCGCGGATCTTGGAAAATCTTCCGCTCATTTCTTCAACTTAGAAACCTTCCAGGGCAAGCGTAAGACCAATCCTCATTACATTCATTAGAATCGGATTAACGGCATAATTTTGCTAATTTCCCGATTTTTGGACCATTTCCCGGCGTCGCCCGGGTCCTTATGATTCTTATGACATCGATTATATTCAAGCTAGTGGTGGCTGCAAGTCGATATAAACAATTTGGACCGGTCGATCTTTTCCTCTATTTACCCGTCTTCTTGATGATCGAAACTCATGAATATTTTGCAAAATTTGGTGACTTCTTTGACCGTTTGATTTATACCTACTATTTAACCGTCTATCAATCTTCTCAGTAATCCACGCTCAAATCATATAATAATATTTGAAATTTTCGAAAATTTTCCACCGTGTAAGCTGCAGCTTCCATTTAGCAACGCCTACATTGCAATAAATATAAGCATTAAGCCCTGTCATAAATACTCATAAGGTAATTTTAAAAATTGACCGATTTTTGGACCTTAGAACTCTTCGCGGGCAAGCGTCCAGACATTGGCCAAATTTTCATCGCATTTGGATGAGCGGTAAAGTTTTTGAAATTTAGCGGTTCTTCAATTAAGAAACCTTAGCAGGCAAGCGCCCAATCATTTCCCAAAGTTTCATCACAATCGAACATTATGTAAATTTCGCTGTTTTTAATCCATTTTGCGACCATTTCTTCTACTTGGAAACCTTCCCTGGGAAGCGTCGAAACATTCCCCAATGTTTTACCATAACTGTAAATTTTGCAATTTTCGCGGTTTTTGGACCACTTTCAGCAAATTTCCTCAACTGAGAAACTTTCCCGGGCAAGCGTCTAACCAATCCCGAAAATTTCATTACAAACGGATGGACGGCATAATTTTGATAATGTCGCGGTTTTTGGACCATTACTCGGCCATTTTTCCAATTTACAAACCCTCCCCGTCAAGTCGTCTACCATTTCCCAAAGTTTGATCGCAATCGGATAAACGGTTTAGGCAGTATGAGAGACAGACAGACAGAGAGACAAACAAACATTCATTTTTATATATTTAGATTCAGGTAATTTTAATCTTTGGTTATCTGAATTTGAATTTATTATTGATTTACTATTCTAACGCTACAAATACAATGTACTTATTTTTGCGTTAGTCATGACTCTGTTTGTCCTTTCGTTCATGCATTTCATATGTGATTTAGTCTTGGCTCTTTACGCGATTTCATTTTCATAAACGGCTTCGCCCATTTCCATTTGAAACCCGTTGTACTCCCTTGCCCCCTCTCTACCTTCAAAAATGTTGTTTTCCCATTCCATACCAAATATTTATCCACATTTAAAAAGTATTTTATGTTGCATTTTCCATAAGCATTACTTGGCCACCGTTGCCGCCACTTAAATTCTCGCATAAGGGAAATACCACTGCCTCACTCCTCTCTGACAAGATATGCATTCGTCGCGTCTGCCATCTCCTTGGCATACCATTATGATGGCGTTGGTTTTATGTGAGCTCAGGCTTCATGTTTGCTTAAGCTCCGAACGCCTTCTGCCCCGCCTCGAACTGTTTGTATGACAAAGTTTGCATCTTGTAATAAATTCGCTTTAAAAAATATTTGAACATTTATGGGCGGCATTTAAATTAATTTCTCGTTCATATGGGGGACCAGCAGAACAGAATTCGTGGTTTATTGAAATGGTTTGGCCTTTAAGGCTTAAAATAAAAGAGGAAACTCATTACCATAATACGGAGAAGCCGTTTGTCCGATTAAAGTTATAACTTTAACAGGAGAATATAAGCATTTGGAAACACTGGCAGTTCTCAGCATTTCACTTAGCAGCGTTTTTGGATACAAATCGTTGCCCATGTGTTGTTTCCACTTTTATATTACCAATTCCCTCAGCCGTTGAGCAGCTAACAAATCAAACGTTTCAAAATTGTTTTGCATTCCTGTTATCCTCTGAGCTCTAACTTTAACTACATTTTTGAATGCAGCGAAAGGTAAGAAGAACTGATTTATGATAAAAAGCCTGGGCTTAGTCTTTGACAATGCAGAATCCAATCGAAGCTAGCTTTTATCAGTCCCGATAAGCGTTTAGGAATCATAATGGAAATTTTTTCGTTGCAGAAAAAACGTTTTCAAAATTCAAGTCCACTGATTCCGCAATCGGCTAAGTGGCAATGTGACTGCGAATATAGCTGCTACACTAAAACAAAAATCAATTCAAACGGGATTACATCAATCCGAAACAGGATTGAAAACAGTGTAATCCCGGATATTCTTAAGCCGATCCGAAAAAAGATTGATTTGATCCCACTTTTTATACTCTGTACCAGAGGTACACAGAGTATATTAAGTTTGTGCAAAAGTGTCCGTCTGTCCGACCGTCTGTCTGTCTGTCCGTATGAACAAACAGATCTCAGAGATGGTAAGAGATAGAGGTTTGACATGTATGGAACATGTGTTTCTTTTACTTGCGGGCAGATCAAGTTTATTTTCAATTATGGCCACGCCCCTGCAATATCGAAAAACGTCATATCTCCCACAGTTTTGTAGAACGAAGGTTCGAACCTTCTGGACAAATTTAGTATTCGGGATTCTTTGTCGATCCGCTGACGGCATTTTTAAGATCGGATGAACGATATTCGAGTTATAAGGAAAACAAACAATTATGGGCAGCACCGGTCGCAAAGGTGATGGGCAACACTTCACAGGTTCAGAGTATGTTATAGTCGGGCTTGACCGACTATCTTTCTTGTTTCAATCCTGAAAAGATCAAATTTATCCCGCGGTAATCCCATAAAGATTAAATTAATCAACAAATTCGAGCTCAATTTAATCCCAATGCAGGATCACTTTAAGCTTGTTCGAGATTTATTTGCTCCCAGAAAGATTCCTCTAACTATCCTTTCTTCCTTCATTTTCCATAAAACACCCACCTACACAAGGTATATTTAAAGCTTCTGAAAAATAGAGAAAAGCTAACATCGGCTAGGGCCGATGTTTGTATACCCTTGCAGCACGTTTTTTCTAAAACAACTTTTCGAACCCTACTTTTCTATGGGAGCTATACTATATAGATCTCAGATTTCGACCAAACTTAGTGGAATCATGGAAAAGCATAATAAACTATCATAAACGTAATTTGGAGTCGACTCCATTAAAAAACAAAAAAGTTTTTCTCTACAAGAACTTCTTTTTCGACCGATCATTCGTTCTGCAGCTACATACTATAATCATCCGATTTTGAAAAATCTTTGTAGAATTGTGTAAAAGTATATTAAATAAGCATATGCCAATGATAAGGACATTTCCATTGAAAACATAAAAGTTTTTTTCACTAGAACTAGTTTTTCGACCGACAGCTATATGCTATTGTCATCCGACTTTGATAAAACTTTGTAGAATTGTGTGAAAGCATACCAAATAATTCAATACCACTTTTAAAGACGTTTCCAAAATTCCGATGTTTTAAAAACGAAAAGCATACTCTTTGGCTGACTTGAAACTGGCTAATGAAATCCAAAGCGAAACCGCGCAATATTCAAAGAAAATAATTAGTCATGTTACGAGTATTCACTCCCAGTGCCACTCGTGCGCACTTATAACTCAAAGTAGCCAAAATTTAAGATTTTTCCATTTTTTATAAAAACGAATAGAATTGGAAACTTTTTTAAAATTTTGTATTGAAATCTATTCCGTAGTCGAAACTATACAATCAATCTCTTGAAGCTGTTTCTTTCCTAGTTTGGACTATTAATTTTCCAAATTTTGGCATAAAATACTATAAGTATTCTTAATCGTTTCCGACAATCGTTTTATCCAGTTTCCCCAACAAAAAAGTGGGACTTTTGACCAAAATTTCATCCTGCTGGTAGCTTCTTCTTTTTTGCGGGCAGATCAAATTTGTTTTCATTTTCTGCCACGCGCACTCCCGACCCCGCAATTTGAAAAAATATTATATCTTCCAACGTTTTATATATACATGGTTCGTACCTTCTACTAGGGATGTCGTATATTTCAAAAATAAATATATCGATATTTTTGGCGATATTGAAAAAGGTATCATTTAGATATAAATATTTTGGGGTAAATATCGATAATATCGATAATATCGATATTTTAACAAAATGTGTCTATTTGACTATTTTTCTTTACACTAAGCGGGTCTATTGAGGTAATTAAGGTGTCATTTGACGCATAATAAAAACTACATTCTAATCAAATCTGATAAAATATTACTTTAAAAAAGGAATATATTTAATTTAATTTATACAAGGAACTTCTGGAAAGTTTTTCATGGAAGTTGTGCAAAAGTATGTAACAGGTAGAAGGAAGCATTTGCGACCCTATAAAGTATATATATTCTTTATCAGCATCAACAGCCGAGTCGATTTAGCCATGTCGTCTGTCCGTCCGTCTGTCTGTCTGTCTGTCAGTCCGTCTGTCCGTATGAACGCGTCGATCTCAGAGACTATAAGAGATAGAGCCACCAATTTTTGAATGTAGGTAGGTGTATACCCGATTCAAATCGAGTTTGTTTCAGATTTGAAAAATTCCTCCCCCTCCCCCTTTTAAGCGCAAAAAACTGTCAGAGCCACAATTTTTAAGATAGACCTTCCAAACTTTATATATATCAAGTAAGGCCAAATATCTATATATTCTGAAAAGATCAATAAGATCGGACAAAAACACCGAAGTTATATACGAATCAATTTTGCTTGTGGGAGAGAGGGGGCTTTGCATTGTCAGTTACCGCGTTGGCGCGTGCGTGTGTGCGTATGTTAGAGTGTTTGTGTGTATGTGTGAATGTGTGTATATGTGTATGAAAACACAAGAAGTCAAGGGAACAGGGTATTTTGTAGTCGGGGCACTCGACTACAGCTCCCTTACTTGTTTTATATTGATGAAAATAAGAGGGAGAATCTTCTCTTAAAAACTTAAAAAGAAAACATTTTATTATGTTTAATACGTTGATTACAAATTTGATTTAGCTCATTGAATCATCATAGTCGTAGCTATATTTTATAAACCGCACCAAACTGTGACTTTTTCTGGATGCATTGGTAGCTCTTGCAATGCTTCTGGCTGATATTCATTTCAAAATTAACAATTCTGCTTATTTACGTACCCATTGAGCCAAAAATGAGCTTCGTCGCTGAACACAATTTTTCGGTAAAAAAGTGGATCTTCGGTCCACTTTCCAAGAGCCCATTCACCAAAAATTCTACGTTGCGGTATTTTGAAAGGCTTCACACCTATTTAAATCCTTCCGCAAAATTTTCCACGTTGTTGAGTATCAGAGGCCCAATTGCTGCGAACGGCGACGAATCGATAATAGATGGTCATCATTAACACTGGCCGATACAGCTGCGATATTTTCTTCAGTTCGCACTCTACGTAAGCGTGTTGGTGGTTTAATGTCCAACAATGTAAATTTGTTGCGAAATTTAGTCACAATAGCCCGAATAGCCGCTTCAATGGGTCAATTCAATAATTTGCAAGCGTTGTTCGTTTGTAAGACGATTCATGTTTAAAATATAGACCAAACTGAAGATTTTTGACAGTGAAACAAAACACGAAACGTGCGTGAGCTGTTTAAACCAGTGTTGCCAAAAAGATAATAGCTAAAAAATCACCCTTTAGAAACATTCTACTAACATGACAAAATTCGGCCAGTCAAATTTTTATACCTCATGATGTTGGATGTTAGGTGTGATCTGTGTGAATAGCCTATTAAATTACATGGATATTGTTATTGCTTTTGGGCCGTTGAACGGATGAAGCAACAAACAGGCGAAATAGTAGAGCAGAGCGAACAGACAAACAAATCCACCAAGACAGCACTCGATTACTCCTTTCAGGCGATTTAAGACAAACACTTCCCGTCATACCACGTTCAACGAATGCTGATAAGATCAGCTTTGCAGCCAATTGTTAGATATCGGCGTTGAAAAAGTTCGTGTCCATGAAAATACTGAATTCATAAATTTTCCCACCAATTTCTGCACAATCGTCGATCCGCAAATAAGTTCTCAATTCCCGACTCGCACTAAATTTGCCAAATCACCACAGCATCTACGACTGAAAATTAGATCCCCGCCTATTGATTGGTCATAAAACAATTTATGAAAACATATTTGAAGCCACCATATTGAATGGCAAATTCCCAGCCGATAATGTTTTGCTGCCACGAACTCCGGTGATTCTTGTTGACGTCTTATATCTGGTCCCACCATGTTCTTCACACAGACATATTGAGCTTATTTTATATTTATTTTATTTTTTTTTTGCTTTTCCTTACTGGGACTCGAACTCGGGACCTCGAAAGACTGCACTCAATGACACCGACGCTCAGACAACGGTACCACACCTCGGATGACTGCAGCAGCCATGCCCCTGGGGCCGAACACACTCGGAAATTCACACCGAATGCTTGCCAAAGAAGCATCTCCGTCCACATAAAGTATATATATTCTTGATCAGCATGACGTGCTGAGTTGATTTAGCCCTGTCAGTCTGTCCTTCTGTCCGTCTGTTTCTATGCTATCTCTTCCGTCAGTTTTAAAGCTATCCTCACCAAACTTTGCACGAAGTCTTTTGGTACAAATACGCTGCACATTTGTCGAAACCGGCCGGATCGGATGACTATAGCATATAGCTGTGATACACAGAAAAAAAAAACGGCGAGATAAATTCAATCTTAATTTTCTTAGAGTAATCCCGGCACGAGATTAAAAATTCAATTTCGATTTACGGGATATTCTACTCAATTCAATCTTTTAAGGCTTGACGCAATCCTTTCGATTTAATTCCTAAAGTGCATACATCAATCCCGTTCACAATTTTCATAAATTAGAAACGATGCAGTAAAGTATAAATAGCATTTAAGACATTGGACAACAATCATGTGCTATGGTGGTGTACGATAAAAACCATGCCATTCGTGTTTAGTGTAAAGCTGAAAGGTTGTGAGTTCGAGTCCCAGGCAAGACAGCAATAATTTTTATATTTCTTTGTTTTTTTCAGAAGCTTAAAAAATATACCAAAACTGGTGTCGGTGGGTGTGTCCTATGGAAAATGGAGGAAGACAGGAAAGGTAGAGGAATCTTTCTGGGAGCAAATTAATCTCAATAAAGCTTAAAGTGATCCTGCTTTGGGATTAAATTGAGCTTGAATTTTTTGATTAATTTAATCCTTATGCGGGATAAATTTGATCTTTTCAGGATTGAAAAAAGTGAGATCAAATCAATCTTTTTTCGGATCGGCTTAAGAATATACGGGATTACCCTGTTTTCAATCCTGTTTCGGACGGATGTAATCCCGTTTGGATTGATTTTTTTTTTGAGTGTGGGAACGATCGGTCGAAGAACTAGTTTTAGTGAGAAAACCTTTTTTGTTTTCAATTGAAACGCCTCCAAACTTCGTATTTCTTAGTTCACTATGCTTTTCCATGATTCCACCAAATTTGGTCGAAATCGGACATCTATATAGTATAGCTGCCATAGAAAAGTATAGTCTGAAAAGTAGTCTTAAAAGTAGAAAAGTAGAAATGTCCTTAAAATTAGCATGTATTTGTTTTATATGCTCTCACACGATTCTACAAAGTTTGGTCAAAATCGGATGACTATAGCATATAGCTGCCATAGGAACGATCGGTCGAAAAACTAGTTCTTGTGAGAAAAACTTTTTTGTTTTTAACGAAAACGCCCCTACGTTGGCAAATATTTGTTTTAAATGTGTTTACACAATTCTACAAAGTTTCGTCAAAATCGGATGACTATAGCATATAGCTGCAGTATGAATGATCGGTCGAAAAAGAGTTCTATAGAGAAAAACTTTTTTGTTTTAATTGGGATCGTCTCCAAATTTAGTAATTAACAGTTTGTTTTGCTTTTCCATGATTCCACTAAGATTGGTAGAAATCGGACATCTATATAGTATGGCTCCCATAGAAAAGTAAGGTCCGAAAAGTAGTCTTATTTAGTCAAAGTGAATGTTAGCAGGCTCAAGGTCGAGGTTTGATTATAGTTCAATAATCAACCAGAAAATTCAACAGAGAATACACAGAATTATAAAACCTTAACGGTTCCCTATTAAACAAACAATAAAAAATACCTTGGTATTTATACAAAAAGCATGGGAAAGCATACCCCTTTAAATAAATGCACACAGGAAAATCGTGGCACTCTTTAATCACGGTAATTAAAATAGTGGCCATAAACAACAGAGATACATTGAACAACCTTCAATGCCAATGCATATACCTTCATATACCCTAAAAAAAAAAGAGCGGAGCTTAAAGCTAGTTAAAAGTTCAGGCAAATTTGTGCACTTGGAATTCTCAACAATTTATTCGCCAAGTGGGTAATTTAAATAGGATTTGCAAATGGCTTGTTGGTGTGACAGCAACTGAAAGTGTACTGACGAAGGCTTTGCCATGGCGGCAGCCGAAACGGCCGTCTACACAGCCACAGCTACTGTTTATGTTCAAATGTATTCTCTGTTGAATTTTCTGGTTGATTATTGAACTATAATCAAACCTCGACCTTGAGCCTGCTAACATTCACTTTTTTAAAACAAAAATCGCCCTATTTTTGTTTTATTTAATCAAAAGAATAAAAACCAACAGGCCTGTTCCCGTTTTTCGAGTGGAATGAAAATGTAAAACGATCGCAATTCCGAATCGTTTTCATTTTGGTGTTCCCGTTTCCGAGTGAAATAGAAATCGATTGTCTTTTCGAATGAATGTTCGAATCGCTTTCGAATTTTAATTCAGCCATAAGGCAGCCTTGGCAATTTCGATCGGCACTGCGCATGCGCTGATTCGGAATTGCGAACAGCTCGGTTTCATTTCGATCGTTTTTCTTTCGTCGCTTGCAATTTCTGATGTACAAACTTAATAAAAATGATTTTAAATCAAATTGAAGGCTCGATATATCAATGAATACTTCAAAATCTCTTCAATATTTGACATGTTAAAATAAAAATACTTGCAAGATGCCAAGAATCACCATTGCCAAGAAAATTTGCATTTACTTTTCATTCCACTGACTCTTAGGCAAAACTTTTGAAACTGAATAACTTGATCGTTTTTCGGAAACGGGAACAGCTACCAATTCCGATACCGCATGATCTGATCGAAATCGAAAACGGGAACAGGCCTGAAAAAAAAGAAGAATTCATTTTTGCCAATTCGTGCTACATTTCTCTGTAGATACATGTTCTAGAAATGTTTACTATATTTCAAAAATATCAAATTGAAACTAACTAGTATCAGGCTGACACTATTTGAATTAATTTTTTTAGTATCAATTTGATACTAACAATTATCATTTTGATATTTCGACTGTCTAGCTTTTGGTATCATTTTGATACTATATTTTCTCAATTTAATATTTTGTCTTATCAAGTTTGAAGTACCAATTCAGTTATCAGCAAACCGCAGCGTATGTGAACCACGCCTCAACTGGAGCTGACTTTGATTTTCTCATCTTGGATAGCGCAGAAACAGCGTGGAGTAAGTCCTCTCTAAGAAAAGTTTTATTTGTTATTTACAAATGTGTGCAAGGAACGATGTATATGAGTAGCTGCTCACCTTGTAAATATAGAGCTTGTGCTCCATATTGAAATACATTAATTTAGTCTTTAACACGTCGTCTGGGGAATTGTCTTACATAGCTTTTAGTTTAAGCGAATTACCGAGGTGTTTGCACTAAAATCAAAACGGTTAATGACAGTCGTCAAGCGCCTACTGGTCTGCCAGCTCAGCTGGCTTTGTTTCACATACGAGTATGACATTTCGAATTTTCGAGCTTTCATAAAAATGTGTTTGTTTCAAATTGATACTTTTGCGTATCAAATTAATAAACAAAAAATCATTTTGATACTCTTTAGGATTATATTGATACTAAAAAAAGATACTGGTTTTATTTTCATTTTAAGACAACGTGTATCAAATTGATATTGATACCAATTTTTTGGGTGTAGAAATAATATATATAATTTATATGTCAGAACAACGTCAGCTAGTCTGCAGCTGAAAGGTATTCAATTGGGCTTGGAGGTTTCCCAAAATGTTAAATCTTTGTTGGTTGGCCACTGCTAAACTTTCTGAACAACGTACAGAGTAAACATACATGCCAAGACTTCTAGTAAGCATTTTGTAAAGGGTTTGCTCCCTTTTTATAAAAACCAAGGTATTTATTGTTTTCAGCGAGATTACTGTTATGGATAAATGTATATGGGCTAAAATCAAAGCTAAAAATAGAATCAATAGAATCTTACGTTCATACAATTATCAAGCTTAATTTGCCGCCTAAACTTAAATAAAAAGGTATTTGCAAACTTGTTGGTATCAGCGCTTGAAACTCACTGATGAGGTATTGCCGGGAGGCCATCGAAACAGTCTGTCCGGGTATCCAAAGCTTACCCAAATGTACAAAATCTTTGTTGATTTAGTGGATTATTGAATTATAATCAATCCTTGATCTGGAGACGGCTAACAAGCACTATGACTAATTTTTTATAGCTTAATTTAAAAGTTCATTCAAATTCTTCAATGTTTTAGTAAAATAGGGAAAAGTTAAAATGGTAAAATATATCAAATTCTATTTTCAAAAATTCATAGAAAATCCCACCAAAAGCGCTGTGCTCGAAAGAATATCCACACTCACTCACTTTTACCAACAATCTCAATTGGAATATGGACTTTGATTCCTACACCGTTCGTAATCAGTTTCATAGGGGTTACGAATCATCTCAAGAAGGATTAAGTATTTGTTTTTAGTTCTGTTAGTGTTTTATAAAAATATGCTCCACTATCAGTTATGAAATGTTCTTTCTGGACAGACTTTAAGTTATCAGATTGTAAAATCAATTTCGATCGTATGTCATAAATTGCGACAAGAGGTAAACAAACAAGTTTTGATGCTCTCGAAATGCTAAGCCATCAATCACAGCAAGAACCATTTCAAGATAAGATTAGAAGAACCATGCATACATATGTTATTTATAATCAGCAAAGTTAATGACCATTTGCCATCGTATGACAATGAATGCCACTTGAAAGTAAGTCCAAATTTGCTATCAATGTCTATTTAAAATGCAGGTGGTTAGATAAGAACTAACAAATTAAGATTTTTATACTTATTGCAGTTTTTATTCCTAAATTAATCAAAACAGTCCAAAAGTATGCCTTCCTTTCTTTCCTTCCAGTATTTATTCCTATGCCATTTGGCACTATTCCATTTAATTACCAAGTGTTTAACGATATGTTTCCTCTGCCACAGCACAGTGTCACGTAGACCGACAATACTAATTACAACTTCTAATGGTTATGTACTTACCACGAAAGCGCTGAACTTTCTTAAGTTTCTCATGGGAACTTGGAAAACTTTTGTGCGGAACAAGTAAAAGTTTCATTTAAGAGACATGCCAGAAGAGAACGTCATCGTTTTCATAACCACGCATTGCTCGAATGCCAAAAACAATAGAAAAATTGTTGACCCAACTCAGATGCCGCATTCAACATGTTCTTCTCTCAGCCTTGGGAGCAACGAAAAGAAAATGAGGCGGAAACAGGACAGAACATTTAACTTTTGGAGGCTAAAAGCTTTGCACGCAACAGCCAAAAGGCACCTCCTTCGGGAGTTGCCACGTGAAGGCAGAGACTGAGGCTGGGGCTGGGGTTAAGGATGAGCATGTTTTACCTGGGTACTCTTTACATTTACTTAAAAATTCATTGCTTGCCAAGGAATTCTTTTATTTTTGCTGTTTCACTTTAACGTTGCTTTCACTGCTTCCCCACAAAATTGATGAAAAATTATGCCAGAAATGTCGGCCACAGATTAAAATAATTGCACTCGGATAAATGTGGGTGGTTGGTTGACTCTGGACTTTAGCAAGTGGCCAAAAGCTTGGAAATTTTAAGCAGGCAACAGGTTTTTTCGTGTTTAGGTTGATGTTTGGGCCAAATGGGAATTTGGTGTTGAGAAATATTTGTGAATATTTTATTTAAAGTGGGAGAATTCGTGAATTAGCCTCTAGGCGATTGGAATTGTTGAGTGCTTTGCGATTGTGCTTTGATGAGTTTTATCTTTCAAAAAAAAAAAAACATGCGGTGGAAAATGCCTGAGTGTGGTCAGCGAAATCCCAAATGCCCAAAAGGGTCAACTTTCCTGACTATTTCAACTTACACGACCTCTTAGTGACCCTCAAAAACAAAGCGCGGTAGTCGAGTAACCACAAAAAGAGTTTAGCCCATGAAAGCAGCATTTAAACAGACCTACACACACAACGACGAACACAAATGAACTGGCTCAGTCGGAAATGCTGATTTAGAATATATATCAGGGATTAAAATCGAACCGGAAAAAGTCAATATTTTCACTACGCAGCACAAATGCAGTTTCAAATGCCAGCACCCAAAGTGCATGAAGCCTTTATAAACCAAGCAAAACTTGGAAAAATACTTTCACACTTTTGGAAATAAAGAAAGATGCTACTCAAAACTTTTCGCACGTCACAAAACCACGTAACTCAGACGAAGAGAAACATTTGAACAGGCCAACTGCGTCAGCAAACGAAACAAAAGTGGCAAAATATTCAAATAGAAGGCAAAAACTATGCTTTGGGGAGAACGTAAACTGCGCAAAAAAATAAGGAGAAAAAACACTTTTCAAACTTATTGCTAAATGCTCGGTCTCGTTTTGGCAGAGAGGAACTTATATTTTGTCAAGTGCTAACAACCAAATCCCAAACGGAAGCCCCACCACGGTGTGATGTGCAGCATCCAGCCGCAGCTGCCGGCGTCGCCACATATCGATGCCTGTATTAATGGTTTGCTGTTACTCTTTCCCATTCGCTTCATGGCATTGTCAGCTCTGTTCGCCCCTTCTGCCTCCTGATAAACTGCCAGTCCTATTGACATTTGTTTGTTTATGTTTTATGAGCATTGTTGCCACAACTTTTGCTCAACTCAAACAGCTACCGCAACCTGCTCCCCCTGTGGGTTACCACCTCGTCAACATGTTTTCTGTTTAAAATGTAAATGTTTTTCTATTACACAAACTTGGAGCTTGCCTTTTCACGATTTGTTTTTGCTCGTTTTGTGATTTCGCTTCATTGTGCAATAGTTTTTAGTTGACTTGAGGGAACTGTGTGGAATTGTTTCAAGGATGGGATTTCAAAGCTGCTTTATAGCATTTTTTAAGCCAGTCATTGAGCTGCAAAATCAAACCAATATGCGCAAAAGGAGCTTAGTCTAGAGCAAACTTTGAGTGGGTTAATGCAATAGAAGCAGGCAAAGCTTTGACTTTCTCTTCTCATAAGTTTTTATTTTATAAATGGAATAAAGGGAAAGTCGTTATTTGCACTAATTAAAGAGCTTACCCTCTATTAAAGACCACTCATGCAATATATGAAATGTTTGCTTATTTTGCATATAAGCAAAAAGAAGCATATTGCTTATATTTTGCCTTTTTTTTGGATGTACAGAAAAAAAGATTGGGAGATCACTTCAAGTATTTGAAAGTTAAAAATTCTATCGTAATTGATTGTATTTGATAAACGTACGACAGGCTTGAAACATTACTAAAACTGCATCAATCCGAAAATCAAAATAAAAGAAAAGTCTTGCGATTAAAGAAAGTAGAGTGTATCACAAACACTCAACAACTCTACAACAAATAGAAGAAGAACAATGAGAAGACTAAGCTAACTTCGTCTGGGCCGAATCTTTTATTTTTCATATTTCGACCCAATTCGACAGAATCTGTTTAAAAACCAAAGCCACTCGAAAATAAGTACTTGTTCGGTTCAGTGGTTCACACAGTTTTATTACCGCCGTTTCGGTTCATTACATGGTTTTTGGAGCTAACTGAACCGCAGTTTCGGTTCGGTTCAGTGGTTCATAAAGGCATATTATGAAATACAGTCGAACGTCTGTATAGCGAATCTTAAGGGGACAAAAATAAACTTCGTTATATAGAAAATTCGTAATATAGAATAGTTTGAGTATTGAACGAAATTGCAGTGTTCTGAAAGTTAATTCGCTATAAAGAAAACATCATCGAACAGAAGTTCGTAATAGAGAAGTTCGACTGTATTATGATTTCCGTTGTAATGTGGTTTTTCGTACACTTTGGAAATTGAATTCCTATAAACCAATTGAGTATCTTTAAGATCCTTATAAGAATGTCCATAACTTATGAACTCGGATTTGTAGGGTTTATCTATAAGTTCTAGGAATGCACTTCGAAAACGGAAAATGTCGGCAAGAAGAGAATACGAACTATGCATCTTACACAACCTATTAATGGTATGAGGAAAACTCTCCTGGCTAAGATTAAATGATTATCAACTTTCAAAAAAAGAATGCAGACTGGTAAATTAAGAGATCGGCTCGCAATTACGGTAGACTTACAGGAGTACATGTTGTAAAATTTGTGTCAAGCCATCCTTAAAGGCTTTATCTCTCTTGAGGATCAATTCGGTCTATCAGTGGTCCCTTTGGTAGAGGGTCGAACTAAAATTATCTTAGGAAAACGAAGCTAATAAGTAGGTATCATTGGCTAGAGGAAAGCGATTCACGTTTTAAAACACATCAGAGAACTGAACCGAACCGAACCGTTTTTCTTTGTGGTTTTCGGTTCGGTTCTGAAAGGAAGCCGGTTCGGTTTGTGGTTCGGTTCACCAGCTGGAAAAAGCGGTTCGATTCGGTTCAAAACCGGTTCGGTTCAGAACAGGTTTGCATGCCCTTTAAAAACATATATTACTTTTAAAGAACTCTAAGATCGAAAACAGAAAAATTTAATGCACTTAGTTCCATTTTCCGAGCGATCGGTGCTAGAATATAACAATCCGATTTTCAAAAGTTTTGCGAAACTGCTTGAAATCATTTATTATTAACTAGCAAGAAAGTCAGTCAAGACCCACTCTAATATACTTTGTACCTTCCAAAGTTTGTGAAATGCTGCCCCTCGCCGTTGCGACCGGTGCTGCCTTTCATAATGGTTTGATTTCCTTATAAGTAGACTATTGTTCAATGCTGATTATAAAGTATGGGTAGAAGGTAGGGATGTCGAAAATAATATCGAAATTTCGAATATCGATATTTTTATCTAAAAATACGATATATCGTTATCGTAAATTTCTCCTAGGCGATATTTCGGATATCGAATATTTTTGGCGATTTTTTTAGCGAAACTTTTCTTGGAGCGTTTGGTCACACTGCAGCTATCAATGGTTTCTTGTGGTCTTTTGGCGTGCAAAATCAAATGCTTGAAACCATTCTCTCCTCTGCCCTCTGCCGTCTCCCCCCTCACCCCACACCACTGACCCCTCACCATTCTCCATTCCCCACTCTAATCTCTTCCCTTATAAGAGTGGATACACAAAAATCAAAGAGCAAACTGCATAATAAAACTATCACTGGAAGCGCTAATGAAAATCAAGCAGATATTAGAATTATTGGATTTGTATTTTAATTTTCCGCTAAACATTAAGTTCTGGATGGATGAGACAGACGCATTGTCAGTGCTTTTTGACGTGGCATTGAAATATCTTATTACACCAGGAAGCTTAGCACCATCGGAGCGCTTGGCTTCGTCTTTAAAAAGGGTAGTTTCTGACAACAAAAGTCAAATGACCGATGAGCGTTTTTTAAGAATCCTTGTCTAACGATTATTGGTAAAAACAGAATTTCTTGGTGGATTTAGGGCTATAAGTTTTTTATACCCTTGCAGAGGATATTATAAAATTGTTCGGATGTTTGTAACGCACAGAAGGAAGCATCTCCGACCACATAAAGTATATATATTCTTGATCAGCATGACGAGCTGAGTTGATCCCTGTCCGTCTGTTTGTATCTATGCTATCTCCTCCGTTAGTTTTAAAGCTATCCTCACCAAACTTTGTACGAAATCTTTTGGTACATATATTCTGCACATTTGTCGGAACCGGCAGGATCAGATGTCTATAGCATATACCTGTCATAGGAAAGATCGGTCGAAAAACTAGTTTTAGTGAGAAATCCTTTTTTGTTTTCAATTGAAACGCCACCAAATTTGGTCGAAATCGGACATCTATATAATATAGCTGTCATAGAAAAGTAGAGACTGAAAAGTAGTCTTAGAAAAACTTTTTTGTTTTCAATGGAAATGTCCTCAAAACTAGCATGTACCTGTTTTATATACTCCCACACAATTCAACAAATTTTGGTTAAAATTGGATGACTATAGCATTTAGCTCCCATAGGAACGATCGGTCGAAAAACTAGTTCTTGTAAGAAAAACTTTTTTGTTTTCATTTAAAGCATATAGCTGCATTATGAATGATCGGTCAAAAAATAAGTTCTACTGTGAAAAACTTTTTTGTTTTAAATGGAATCGCCTTCAAAAATGTACATGTTAGTTTGTTATGCTTTTCCAAGATTACACTTCGGACATCTATATATTTATAAGCAGCTGTTCGTTTTACGCTCTTTGAGTTTTCAGTTGACAATATCCGTCTCCCTCTAATCACCGTGTTTTTGTACGTCACAATAAATTTGAGTAAAGTTGAATGACAGAAATATTGAATTCAAAAATCGCCATTAAATAATGAGATGGTGGTGGTAGAAGGGTGAAAATATGTGGTTATAGGGTTTTTTTTGAAGCCAAATGAAAAAAAAAAAATAAAACAATATTCTGCAGAGTGACACATTTCTAGCGGTATGAAATATACTTAAAATCCTATTCCCCAAACCAAATATACACATTAAAATTTAATAAAAATCGGTCGATCCGTTTCTCTGTACCAATTGGTTCTCGGCACAAGTCTGAATATCATTCCGAATAATAAAACGAAACAATTTAAAATTGATCTATCAATTTGGATTTTCTTAGAACGTATGTACCGGAGGAGAAGTCAGCTATTCTCTAAGCAACACATGTCAGAAAATCGCCTAGAGAAAAACGTTAACCTGTATTTTAATTTCTATTCTAATTCCTAACCATTTTGGCTTTGTTAACAATGCAACCAAAAGTAAACAAATCCTTTAATTACACTTAATTTAGATAAATTGTGCTAATTCACAAACGTGAAAGGGCAGTAGAAAATAATTATGGAAAATTATTTCCACAGGAGCCACTTTTAGTGGCATTAAATTTTCATATAAACCAAATGAAAATTGCGTATACGAGACGATGGTTGTCAGAGCAGCTGCTGAGCGGCGTGGAACACCTCCTCCCGCTGCGTTGTAATTGGATGCTTATTGAATTAGTGACGGAGTCATTGGGTTTGCTTGGCGGTGGCTGCTGTGGTTCACGCTGACTTTCTAGCTGCCATTTTAGATATTCATCAAATTATTCCGTTTGTCAAATTAAGCAAACAAGACCAAGGTTGCAGTTGGAGGGCGAAAAAGAAAAGGCGGAAGATTGATTTGGACTTGGATTGGCAGACATTTGATGTGCTTTGATTTGAGCTCTTGTTGTTGTAGTTATTGATGTTGTGTGTGCACAACGATGAATTGTCTGGCTGTCCAAACTGATTACGACTTCATTAACGCGTGTTTATTTGTCAAAGCATAAGCTGGCTAAATGTCCACAATCTGGGAAACTAATCGTTCTGCTCAGGTGAAGTTTTGTATTTCCGTTTGCCAGGAAATTCGCTAATGGAAAACGTAATGAGAGCTAAACACATAAGCAGGAAACTGGGGGGAGCGGCCCTGGGGAACTTGAGTGAGAAATTCGAGGAGTGCGCCATTAGCCATACGAATATGAGAGGCCTTGTTGGTATTGATGGAGCATAGAGTATTTAAAAAACAGGTAAAACAATGGCAAATAAAACTGTTAGACACTGCCGTGTCAATGCACAGATAAGAAAATATTTTGTTGCTTGATTGGTTTTAAAAATGTGGTCTTTTATGTTAGAAAGAAACTATAAATAAGTTGATTATGTTTAATTAAATTATTCAAAGTATAAAGAAATTACTTCATTTATTGTCTGGAATTGCTTTGAGCTTCGATTGCATTGTTTCAAGCGTGGAAAGCGTGGACTATTTAATATAGTTATTTAAATATAGTTAACACAGTAGAAAGGTCGAACGACTCCAAAAAGTAGACAACAAAACACGAAACAAGTTGATAATCTTTAACAATTTTTGGCAACCTGAAACCAAAACATGAGAAAGATCAAAGCATGTGCTTTAGTTTGATTGCTGTTTGCTTCACAGGCTCAAACTCGAAATTGAGATTGAGTGACCCAAATTCAATTTGAGCCATGTGGCTGGCACTTGTGTTTGCCTTCCTCCATGTTCCTGGTTCCTGGGCCAATCATAAGTACGTTTTCAGTTACCAACACAGCAGGTGGCCAGCCACAGTCACAGCAATAGCAACAACAACAACAACAACGTCAACAAACCGCAAATCTCGCCTGGGGCAAGTCAAGCAACTCAGGCGAGGTGTTGTTCATAATCAACGCAATGCAATTTCAATGTCTGCCTCTTGTGTTTCACTTTAGCCAGAACCAGGGAGCCAGCCGTATTCGCATCAAGGGCTGCACCTTCATTTCAATCTGTGTCAAACTCGTTGCCTCTGGCCATTTTTGGCTGTCAAAGGAATTTAGGAAATGGGAAAAGCACATGGAATAAAAATTAAAGAGACAATGCCACTTTGGCAAAGGAGACCAAGGATCTCATTAGGTAAATGTCTTTCCCAAGCACCCATGTGCTGACTAAGCAGCAGCAGTTGATGTAGGTAAACACGTTTAACCGAGACAGAGACCGAGTTGGGGTTTCCAGGCACTCGTGCACGTGGTATGCTTTTGTCTATTGCATTTGATAGGATTTAAAAGTTTGAATGGAAATTGAAAAAGAATCAGACCAAACCACAAATAAAGTATGCAAATCTCATTAAGGGACTTACCAAATAATCAAATAATAGAAATTTAAATGCGAAAAGGGTCCACAGTCCTGGGATAAAATTCACTTTGTATAATATTGGAAATTATTAAACCAATTGTCGAGGCACTTTAGGAAATAGTCTACGCCGATGAGGCAAGGGGGTGCGGTCTACCAATTAGGACGTATGCATTTTTTATTAAATAGGTTACTTCGTTGCAAACTGATCTGACACAATTTGAGGATTCATTTATGGAATGTCCTTGAGTAATAGATTCCTTTTCCTCTGTACCAAAGGTACTCAGAATATATTAAGCTTGTGCAAAAGTAAGTAACAGCCAGAAGGAATCATTTCGCGCCCTATAAAGTATATATATATTCTTGATCAGCATCTTCAGCAGCGTCGTTATAGCCATGTCCGTCTGTCTGTTCGTATGAACGCACAGTTCTCAGAGAGGGTAAGATATAAAGGTTCGACATTAATGGGACATAAGCTTCTTATACTTGCAGGCAGATCAAGTTTATTTTAAATTTTTGCCCCGCCCCCTTCCTCCACATCAATTTGGAAAAAAGTCATAGATATTAATAGATAGAAAGATCGTACCTTCTGTCTTATATAGTAATTAGTAGTATTTATCGATTCGCCAAAGGATTGGTAAAGATTGGAGGAACGATAGTCGAGTTATAAGGAAAACAAACCATTATGATGGGCAGCACCTACCGCAACGGCGATGGGGAGTATATAAAATAAATGGACGTTTCTATTGAAAACAAAACAGTTTTTCTCACAAGAACTAGTTTTTCGACCGATCGTTTCTATGGGAGCTATATGCTATAGTCATCCAATTTTGACCAAAATTTGTAGAATTGTGTAAAAGTATATAAAATAAGTGTAAGCCAATGATAAGGACATTTCCATTGAAAACAAAAAAGTTTTTCTAATTAAGAATACTTTGTTCTTAGGGTGCTATATCTATTCATCCGATTATGACCAAACTTTGTAGAATTGTTAAAAGTATACAAAATAGATGTGCCGATGATAAGGACCAAATTTGCATTGAAAACAAAAAAGGTTTTAACTAAGAAATACTTGTAAGGTCTATTTACTATGACAGCTCGACCAAATTTGTTGAAAACATGGAAACAAAAAAGATTTTCTCACTAAAACTAGTTTTTCGACCGATCGTTCCTATGACAGCTATATGCGATAGTCATCCGATCCGGCTGGTTCCGACAAATGTGCAGCGTATTTGTACCAAAAGACTTCGTGCAAAGTTTGGTGAGGATAGCTTTAAAACTGACGGAGGAGATAGCATAGAAACAGACCGACGGACGGACAGACGGACGGACGAACAGGGATAAATCAACTCAGCTCGGAGATGCTTCCTTCAATGCGTTACAAACATCCGGACAATTTTATAATAACCTCTGCAAGGGTATAAAAACCAATGTAAGCAATCGCAATGCAGTGTGACCGTTTGATAGTTGGTGGTATTTTGTTTTTGTGGGGAGGTATTTTGGTGTAGATCAGTCACACTGTACCCTTAGCTGGAACCCCAGCGGAAAAAGTCGTGTTTTTAGCAGGGTCAAGATTTAGTTGGTCTGAGATTCGTATATCTAAAGTGTGTACACTAAAGAGTGTTTCACCCGTTAAATAAACTTTGTACAACATGAGAAAAAATCATAACTATCGTTGTTGAAAAAAAATTTCTTATTAAATGGGGGCCCGTGAGTTGTGCCCGTATTTCCTTCCTACGGGCCTGCACACGGCTAAAATTCTACCTAAATAAAATTAAGGGACTTAACAATATATTTTTGGCATTTTGCAAAAATATGACCGCTTTTAAATTACTGCCTTGGAAATATAAAAGGGGTAACTGAAATTTGCCGTCTAAATATGTTTTTAGTCAATTCAAAATGCTTTTTAATAAATTTTAATAAAAATATGGGAAAGTTAACTTCGGCTCGGCCGAAGTTTTGTATACCCTTGCAGCTTCCATTGAAAACAAAAAAGTTTTTCTAAGACTACTTTTTGGACATTACTTTTCTATGGGATCTATACTATATAGATGTCTGATTTCGATTAAACTTGGTGAAATCATGGAAAAGCATAATACACTGTTAATTGCGAAATTTGGAGGCGATCCCATTTAAATCAAAAAGTTTTCTCACTAGAACTTTTTTATCGACCGATCATTCATAGTGCAGCTATATGCTATAGTCATCCGATTTTGATAAAACTTTGTAGAAATGTGTCCAAAATATATACAATAAGTGTATGCCAATAAAAAGGACGTTTTCATTAAAACCAAAAAAGTTTTTCTCACTAGAACTAGTTTTTCGACCGATCGTTCCTATGGCAGCTATATGCTATAGTCATCCGATTTCTACCAAACTTAGTGAAATCTTGGAAACTGATAGTTAACTAAGAAATAAGTACTTTGGAGGCGTTGTCATTAAAAACAAAAAAGTTTTTCTCACTAAGACTAGTTTTTTGATCGATCGTTCCTATGACAGCTATATGCTATTGTCATCCGATCCGCCCGGTTCCGACAAATGTGCAGCGTATTTGTACCAAAAGACTTCGTGCAAAGTTTGGTGATGATAGCTTGAAAACTGACGGAGGAAAAAGCATAGAAACAGACGGACAGACGGACAGACGGACAGACGGACGGACAGACGACGGACAAGGCTAAATCAACTCAGCTGATCAAGAATATATATTCTTTATGTGGTCGGCGATGCTTCATTCAATGCGTTACAAACATCCGGACAATTTTATAATACCCTCTGCAAGAGTATAGCAAAAAAGTTTTTCTCACTAAGACTAGTTTTTCGAACGATCGTTCCTATGACAGCAATATGCTATAGTCATCCGATTCGGCCGGTTCCGACAAATGTGCAGCGAATTTGTACCAAAAGACTTCGTGCAAAGTTTGGTGAGGATAGCTTTAAACCTGACGGAGGAGATAGCATAGAAACAGATAGACGGACAGACGGACGGACGGACAAGGCTAAATGAACTCAGCTCGTCATGCTGATCAAGAATATATATACTTTATGTGGTCGGAGATGCTTCCTTCAATGCGTTACAAACATCCGCACAATTTTATAATACCCTCTGCAAGGGTAAAAAAATTTTGACTTCCCAAAATTCTAGTCTTTAGGTCAGCGTTGTTCAAGAAGAGCGAGGCCAAAAATTGAGAGTGATTTGGTGTGCGATATTAAAACGACACAGCCCAGCTTTGAACTGCCCTCAACGACAGCTGGGCAGCAAATGAAGGCAAAGAGAGCTCATCTTACGCTCATATGCCCGACTTCGGCATGCGCTTGGCTCGTGTGCGTGTAAATAGCCGATTGCGCTCGGCCCCTGGGGGCTATGGAGGAACATCGCTGCTTTAGATTGTTGTCAAATTTTCTATATAATCTCTATTTTGCACTGTTAAAGTCGGTTCTATTTTTGCATTAGGTCAGTAAGTATTGCGAGCTTTGAATTTACGAGGGTGCTCTTTTCCCTTACTAGTGCTGACAAGACTGGACATTTTGAATTTTTTCCAAATTTTTGACAGCTTTTTTTGCTTTTACGTGCTTGGGATCATCTTCGACTGACGAAATCATTAGGAAAGTGAAGAAAGCATTTAGTAATGGCCAATCGTCAAATTATTGTCAGCGAAATCGCTGAAGACCTTAACATATCGATTGACTCGTACCATCCTATTTTAACCCAAGAATTGACCTTGATTTTTGGACAGCTTTTCTACGTATCCAGGCCATATATCTTTGAATAGCTTAGCCATATTTCGGTCATCTTCCAACATGGATTTGTGAAGCGTAGATCTACTTCCACTAACCTTTTAGAATTCACATCTTCAGTGATCAAAGGGCTCATAGGTAAAATGCAGACTGACGTCATTTATACTGATTTTAGTAAGGCTTTTGATTCTGTTAATCACTCCTTGCTGCTTCACAAACTGAGTTTAATCGGCTTTCCAACTAACCTCCTCAGTTGGATTTCTGATTACCTAAGTAGTAGAACCCAAAAAGTTCTATTTCGTAATTCATATTCTAAGTGCATCCAGGTTACTTCTGGAGTTCCCCAAGGAAGTCACTTGGGCCCATTGCTTTTTACTATCTTTATCAATGATCTTCTTTCAGTCTTGGCTCACTCTCGGGTGCTTATGTACGCCGATGATGCGATAATTTGTTTAACATATAATGATTTGGTTTCCCGCTATAATTTGCAAGCAGACTTGGATGCATTTCACTCTTGGTGTCAAGATAATCTTCTAAACCTTAACAGTTTGAAGTGTAAGGTTATGACATTTTACAGAAGCTTACCACAATTAGTCACTTATATGCTTGATAATGTGGCATTGCAGCGCCTAAATGAAGTAAATGATCTTGGGGTTATTCTTGACCATCAACTTAAATTTAACTCTCATGTAACTGCTACTGTTAATAAGGCCAGAAGTGTTCTTGGGCTTATTAAGCGGTGGTCGAAAGAATTTGACGATCCCTACACTACCAAGATTCTTTACACTTCTCTTGTCCGTCCTACACTTGAGTATGGTTCATGTGTGTGGTCTCCGCAATATTCGACTGTGCAAAAGCAATTCTTATTGTTTGCCCTTCGGGGCTTGAACTGGAATCCTGAGGTCCGTTTACCATCTTACTCTAGTAGACTACTTTTAATTAATCTTCCTTCCTTACTTAACCGTAGAGTTATGCTTGGTGTAATCTTCATACATAGACTAATTAATGGCGAAATCGACTCATCGGAGTTGGTTAGCCAAATTAATCTTAATGTTCCTTGTAGACTGTCCCGTAACTTTGTCCCCTTATCTCTGAAACATTGTACTACTAACTATGCCTTGCATGATCCATTTCGTGTCCTCTGTGCTGATTACAACAAACTCTACCGCTTAATCAATTCGGAACTTTCTCTTCCTGCTTTAAAAACCACTATTTTAACTTATTTGTACCCGTACTTAACATTATTTTGTACTTTTCGATCCGGTTTTCGCGTCGCACGTTGGCGGCTGCGCCTCTCGGTCGGTTGGGCGGGAGGTGGGCTGCTATTTTGCCTGGGGTTCGCGCGTAACAGGCTTCGGCTTGGTGTCGTAAGGGCCACTTGAACGTACTGTGCATTGTACGTCAACGTCCATATCTGTAACAACGACAAAAGTGTTCATGATTTGGTCAAGAGATGGTGTAAAGAGTTTATTGATACCAAGACCACCAAACAAGTTTACACTTCGCTGGCAAGACAAAATTTCTCTGGTATTTCCAGATACAACATTTAAGATTGAATCTGTTCAGAAAAAATTTATAATCTTTGTTTCGATAGAAACGTCTTCAACATTGTTGTCTATATTTTATATGATTTTACACAATTCTACAAGGTTACCATTTACGTTATTAAATAGCTAATTTTTGCAACGATTTTTTGAAAAACGAGCCACTGTGCGGCGTCACTAGATGTTTTAATAACTGAGGATTAACCCACCTTATTATTGGCCATCGGAAATTCATTGTCAATGATATTCTAGTTAAAGATAATTATTCGGCAATCTTATCTATGGACTTATGCAGCGTTTGAGGGGTATAAATTCCAGCGTTACAGGCCATAAATAGTTAGTCTAGTTTAAGTAGACAAATCAAAAAGAAAATGATGAAGACTTTGGCTGTCCTGGCAGTGCTGGTGGCTGTGGCCAGTGCCGAGCTGCACCGCATTCCCGTGCTTAAGGAGGAGAACTTTGTGAAGACCCGCGAGAATTTGCTGGCCGAGAAGACTGTCCTGCGTACCAAGTACAATCTGCCCACTCCTCGCGATGTGAACGAGGAGGAGCTGAACAATTCCTTGAATATGGCTTATTATGGCAGCATCACCATCGGCACTCCACCTCAGCCTTTCAAGGTTCTGTTCGATTCGGGCTCCTCGAATTTGTGGGTCCCATCTAACACATGCCAAAGCACTGCCTGCCTGAACCACAACCAATATGACTCCAGTGCCAGTTCGACTTATGAGGCCAATGGTGAGAGCTTCTCCATTCAGTACGGAACTGGTAGCCTCACCGGAATCCTCGCCGTTGACACTGTCGATGTGAATGGCTTGGAGATCAAGAGCCAGACTTTCGCCGAATCCACCAATGAGCCCGGTACCAACTTCAACAATGCCAACTTCGATGGCATTTTGGGTATGGCCTATGAGAGTCTGGCTGTGGATGGCGTTGCTCCACCCTTCTACAACATGGTCTCCCAGGGCTTGGTTGACAGCTCTGTCTTCTCCTTCTACCTGGCTCGTGATGGCTCTGCCACCGATGGTGGCGAACTCATCTTTGGCGGCTCCGATGCTTCTCTGTTCACTGGTGATCTGACTTATGTGCCCATTTCCCAGCAAGGATACTGGCAATTCGAAATGGCTAGCGCCACCTTCGATAGTTACTCTCTGTGCGCCGACTGCCAGGCTATTGCCGATACTGGCACCTCCCTGATTGTGGCTCCCTTATGAGGCCTACGAAATTCTGTCGGAGCTCCTCAACGTTGATTCTGACGGTTATGTTGATTGCTCCACCGTCAGCTCCCTGCCCGCTTTGACCTTCAACATTGGCGGCACCGTTTTCACCTTGGAGTCCTCAGCCTATATCATTCAATCCGATGGCAACTGCATGTCCGCCTTTGAGTACATGGGCACTGATTTCTGGATTTTGGGTGATGTCTTCATTGGACAGTACTACACCGAATTCGATTTGGGCAACAACCGCATTGGCTTTGCTCCAGTTGCCTAATTTTATGTCGATCATTTTTTTGGTATTGCAAATAAAAAACGAAAGGGATAGGTTTACTTCGTCGTGACGAAATTTAAATACCCTTGCAATATTGAAAACCAAAAAGTTGTTCTCTCAAGGACACATTTTTTGCTACCGATCGTTCCTATGGCAGCTATAAGATATCGTCATCCGATCCGATTGGGTAAGACTGAGAGGACTAGTTTGCGTAGAAACAGACATACGCACGGACATAGCTCAATCGACTCAGCTCATCGCCCTGATCAAGATTATATATTGCTTTGCAAGGGTATAATAAGCTACTACCAAAAGAGAAGAGAACATTTGTTCACACCCCCAAAATAGTAATTGGATAATGCAAAATCAGTTTTGTCCTTCAATTGAAAGCCCACCGAACCAAATGTTTCAATTATGGCGACCAATTGACCACTTTGATTCTGACCTGCTGACCATCAGAAATGCCATTCGGTAAAATTTCTCTCTTCAATTTTAAGATTCGCATAAAAGTCAAAAAATTGTGGGACCATAAAAATGTATTTCTGTTTGAAGATAAAACCACGTGCAGCTCTCAGCTTCTACTTATTTCCCTCTTATTCCTTGCTTAAGTCCAAATTTAAAAATCAAATAAATGCTGCTTCAATTGGCAAAACCGAGGAGGAAGCACAATGAGCTCAATGTGTGATTGCGTTTTATTACACCAGGGGCAAAGCGTTTGTTTGCCCTTTTTTGCCCCGTCTTTATCTGTGCGTGCGTGTGGGAAAGCCACAGGTTGTTTGGTGGCTGGGTAAGAGCGGAGTGGTTAAGGCTTATCGCTGAGTGCTGACCGCACTCGACTGACAAAGTGATGTGGATGAGACAAAAAGCGAAATATACGAAGCGAAATGCGTCGTGCACGTTTGTACAAATAAAGTAATCAACGGATTTTACGCAACGCTGAGCAATTTCCGTAGCTGCCGCTGTACCACAGTGCGTATGATTCCTTTCCCATTTTGATTTTTTTTCGGACAGTTATTAGCGACAATTCAGTTCTGTGTGTGGGCTATGTCTGACCAACCGTTTATCAATCATTTTCGCATTTGATTTATGGCCAATGAGTTTAGCCAGTAAATAAGTATAACGCATACGCCGGGGTGACCCCAACTAAAAACCAAAAACTCATCGAAGTGTAAGCGAGGCACTGTGCACATAAATTTCGATTTATTTTTATTTGCTTGTGCAGTGATAGCCTAGATGATACGGCCCAAAGGCTTAGGCGGAGATGCATATATATTATGTTATTCAAATAACAACAATAAATATTTGCCAGGCCAAATGAGAAATATAACTATATTTTTAATCATCAACAGTTGGGTCAGTGAGCATTTCCTTTTTGGCATTCGATCTCTGCGATAAGTTAGAAAAAAAGGAAGGAAAGCTATACGCACGCGAGGCTAAAGTTGCTTCACACTTGGCTGGAAGTGCCAACTGGCTGCAGCTTTCATCTCCTTGTGGCTGAGCGCATTTCACGGTTTGCTTGAGCTCTGACGCAGCTCGCGTGAAGCACTCAATCGCATTTTATGCACTTCCGAGTCAACCAAGTGCCAGGCGATTAATTGAAAAATATTTCTCATTTTAAATGTTAAAAGGGCATTTATCGACATGAGCTGTCTGCTCAGTATTAGTAGTAAGTATTAGTAGAATTCCAACTCAAAACAAAGTCTTCAAGCCACCCAACCTCAGTTGGCGTTAAAGGTGATGTCTTAAAAATGTCTCAGAAAAGTCTTACATCTAACATTTTGAGCATATGCAATGCTTTTTAATGGGAAACTTCCTAATTGAGTAGTTAAACGGATGACAAATTATATTTTCAACAACAAAATTTACTTCATGTGGGTGGTTAACCCACACGAGCCATTTCAGGGGAGTAGCCAGGATTTTTTTAGTGGCGGGAGGTGGGACGGAAGGCTAGAAAGAAAATCGCAAAATCGACTGCGATGCAAACATACATCACGTCGCCCAAGTGACTTTTTGACCCGCCAAAACGTCGAATTGATGGGTCGTCCGCCGTACAGCCCTGATTTATCAGCAGCACAGAAGGCGCACAAGCGGATGGCTGGGGTGCAGAAGTAGCCAAAGTCACCAAAAAAAGTCCATTGAAGCCGATGCTGTCCGTTCGGAGAAACACCGAAAAATTCCAGCTACTCTGGAAGAACCCAACAAGTTGCTTGCAGAGAGCAATCATATTCAAAAGGAGCGCAACGATTAAAAATGTCATATAACTAGGTAGATTAGGTTAGGTTAAAAAGGCCTCTTGGCTTGTTGCGATGCCTGACAAATGGGTTAAGAGGGAAATGGTGGTAATGAAAGGGGAGTGGTGTAAGTGGGTTTTGACGGTCAGGTTCTACGCAATCCCTCTATTTAAACCAGGGGCCGAAAAATCGACAATCACATTTTTGCAACACACAACGCAGCGGCGCTTGTACAGCTTATACTGTGCGTGTGCGACTGCGCTGCTTTTGAGAGTATGCCTACGTCCAGTGGATATCGACGTGCCGGCCTCTGACTTAAACCATTCAGGAATCGACAAAAAGAGCCAAGTCTTCTAGGGCCGCATTTGCCAGACTACCCAGTTCTTCAAATAATGGTTTTCCCAGATGCTGTATGATTTTTCTAAGAAGTGCGGGGCAATCGCAAAAATCCACGACTAAAGTCATGATGGGGTACGCGTATTTTTATAGCCATATGCATTGTCCCGTTATGAGGAACATTCAATATAAAAAAATTTAAACCAATTAAAATTAAATTAAAGCAAGAAAGAAAGTCGGTCAAGCCCGACTATAACAAACTCTGTACCTGTGAAGTGCTGCCCATAACCGTTGCGAACGGTGCTGTCCATAATTGTTCGTTTTCCTTATAACTCGACAACCGTTCATCCGATCTGTACTATTCCTTTGGCGGATCAATAAATAATCCTGACTACTAAATATGTCCAAAAGGTTCAAACCTTCTATCTAAAAAACTGTGGGAGATATGACGTTTATTAACTATTGCGGGGGCGGGAGGGGGCGTGGCTTGATCTGCCTGCAAGTATAAGAAACATTTAGTCCATACATATCAAACCTCTATCTCTTACCATCTCTGAGATCTGCTTGTTCATACGGACAGTCGGACACTTTTGCACAAACTTAATATACTCTGTGTACCTCTGGTACATAGAATAAAAACTGGTCACGTTAATAACCATTTTGGAACTGCTATATCCGGAGGCAGTGATCTGTCGGTGGTGTGGGGGGGTGATGTTAGCACAATACCAACTACCACACCCCACTCCTTTTGTTGAGATTAATTTAAAAATTGTTTTATTTTATTTTATTTTTTACTTACCTTGACTGAAACTCGAACTCGGGACCTCGAAAGCCTTCACTTACTGACACCACCGCTCAGCCAACGACACCACACCTCTGATGCTTAAGGGAAGGTTCTCCTGGATTTTTTTGAAAAAATCGATTTTTTTTTCATAAAATGAAAGTTACGTATATGTAGAATATTTGTGCCAAGTGATATTTCAATACGACGCGTATTTCTCGAGCTAGAGCGTGTCAAACGTACGCATGTCGCGGCGCGCGTGACAAAAAACTTTAAACGCGTTTTTCTCGGAACCATGTTTTCTAATCTAACGGACAGCACAGGGCTTGTTCTATTGATCCGATTTCCTTTATTCAAAAAATGTTTGAAAGTATATACTTTTTTGTACGCCTGGAACCTAACATTGGCATAAAAAATTGTTTATTTATAATTTTTAAACGAGATCTAAGTAAAAAAAAAAGCAAAAAATTTCAATTTTTTTTTTAAAGTCCATAAAATTGTTTTTTTTTTTACGAAATTTAATTGAAGTTAGGTTCCAGGCATATGAAATGTTATCAATTTTAATAAATTTTATACATTTCTCATTTCGGTTCACTACCTGAGGCCCCACACTGTCCGCGGGAGGTCGATGTTTTGCGCGCAGAGGTCGACGAGATCCGCCATTTTCAAGCCGCTATTTAGAATTTTTCAAATATCTTTTTTTTTTTTACTCGTCAATAAACCACGAATCAAAGTTCAAAAGCATAAGTTCGTATGTCTTTTCATTTTCCCACAAACCATTCTCAAATTTTTCTTGTTTTTCGGCCAAATCCAGGAGAACCTTCCCTTAACGCGACGCTTAAGCTGTCAGTGCCAGCCAATGCGAAGAGCGAGAGAGAGAATTGTTCTCATTTGATGCTCGCGCACTCCGTTTTCTTACTCTCCACACTTTCCTCGCCATCAAGCAAGTCGAGAACGATTGTTTTCTTGGATCCGAGAAGATTTTTTCTTAGAAAAACCAAGAAGAAAACAAGAGGGAGCTGTAGTCGAGTGCCCCGACTACAAAATACCCTCTTCCCTTGACTTCTTGTGTTTTCATTCACATATACACACACTCACACATACACACTCACTCTAACATACAAACTGATTCATATTTAACTTCGGTGTTTTTTGTCCGATCTTATTGATCTTTTCAGAATAGATAGATATTGGGCCTTACTTGACTCTGGTATACACCTAACTACATGCAAAAATTTGTGGCTCTATCTCTGAGACCTACGCGTTCATACGGACAGACGGACAGACGGACGGACATGGCTAAATCGACTCGGCTGTTGATGCTGATCAAGAATATATATACTTTATAGGGTCGCAAATGCTTCCTTCTACCTGTTACATACTTTTGCACAACTAAATGATACCCCTTTTCCTATTTTCAATGGGAACAGGGTATAAATACCAAAACTTCATCGTTCGTTCTTCATTTCTCTGGGTGTATGCATTCAGCAAAGATTTTTAGGAAAATGGTCCCAGACTTTAGGCTTAACAGAGCCTAACATTTTTTCATTTTAGTCTACGTTTGAGCTGTTTAGGTAGAAAATTACCTTAATTTTTTAATTATAGTCCGTAAATGCATTTTAGGATCATCATTTCCTAAAATTTAGGACGAAAATGTTTTGAATAAATAAACCCAAAATCTATAATATCTGAAGTATTGAAGCTTAAGAATATATGGTTGCATACTTTTAGGATGTGCCTAAAGGAACACAACTTTTAAATTATATTTGGGTCTGCCTGCTAATAATAAGATAATATATTAACATTAATGTTAATTCACTGTAAATGAACATAAGGGAAGGCTATTAAGCATTTTGTCCACTGAGTAACGGGAAAATCAAAGTCTTGCAGGGAGTTTGTTTATTGGGTTGTAAATGATATATATTGAGACCGGACCACAATACTGTCTCTTTGGCAGAGGGGATCAGTTATTGTTGGAGATATTTTAATCCAGAGGTGCCCAAATAACTCTTATGCGTGCGTATTTACTCACACAGATAAACAAAAAAATCAGAAACAACAAGAACCACAAGAAAACGAAAGAGAAGCCCGGATGTGTGTGTGCGTGTGCTTGTGGCTCGACTACAAAAACAAAATCGACGCTCTTTGCACATAATGTTGCTGCCTTCAGTTTCGCAAGAGCAAGAGAGTACAATTATGAAAATGCTTAGAAAATAAGTACGAAGCTTTCTTTGAAAACAACTAAGTTTTTCTTACTAAAACTAGTTTTTCTACCAATATGGGCAAATCTTTGTAGAGATGGTAACAGATTCGATCTGTTTAAGACATAAACTTCTTATACTTGCAGGCAGATCAAGTTTATTTTCAATTTTTGGCACTCCCCCTTCCGCCCCCTCAATTTGGAAAATATGTCATATCTCCCATAGTTTTATAGATAGAAGGTTCGTATCTTCTACGCATGTCTGCGAATGCCACATAAAGAATTCTTTCTATTTTTTCGCAGACAGCACAACATATTTTTGCTGGAGCTTAACAGGGAACTATACAAAATTGGATAAGCTGTTTAAGTCTTGTTTTTCCAAATCGCAATCTTCTTGAAAACGATTTTCTACTTATATTTTGGACTTTACTTTTTTTGAATATGTAACTTTAAATTATTTTATTTGATTAGCTTATTGAGGCACCGCTCCAGTCCCACAGCTAAATTGGGGGTCGTGGTTTTCTTCTTCTTGTAAAAAAATTTTAAAATTCTCCAATTCAACAATTCCTCAGCTCAACTGGGGGCCGTAAATACACTAACTGTTAAGTCTAAGATCAACAGAGATTTTCTAAGGAAATATCAGCAAGAAATATTAGTTATTGGATAAATCGGCGCTGTATCCAAGCCCAAATCTAAATATTTTTCACCGCTTTCTGAAATTTTGTAAAACTCCAAGTATATTGCTCCTTGCATACAAATATTTAGTGAATTAAGACATTTGGACTCTGGGCAGCCCCTACAGCACCCCTTGTAGATCCGCCACTGCATACAAGTCTCAAGTGCCTTCTTTAATGTATCTCAATATTCTCCGATAACCAATTCAATGCCGTCTGATATATTCTAACATAATATTCATATGTTTACAATTTGGCTCACCATGGACACCCGGAGGCCGGCCCTTCAATCAAAAAAAGAAATCTAAATTGAGTGACGTTCACTATAAATAACAATCGATAACTAAATAGCCGCTTTGATAACTGCGGATTAACCCATCTTGTTATTGGCCGTCGGCCACTTATTGTCAATGATTTTCAAGTTAAAGATAATTTTTCGGCAATCTTATCTACGGACTTATGCACCGATTGAGGGGTATAAATTTCAGCGTTACAGGCCATAAATAGTTAGTCTAGTTCAAGTAGACAAATCAAAAAGAGAATGATGAAGACTTTGACTGTCCTGGCAGTGCTGGTGGCTGTGGCCAGTGCCGAGCTGCACCGCGTTCCCGTGCTTAAGGAGGAGAACTTTGTGAAGTCCCGCGAGAATTTGCTGGCCGAGAAGGCTGTCCTGCGTACCAAGTACCATCTGCCCACTCCTCGCGATGTGAACGAGGAGGAGCTGAACAATTCCTTGAATATGGCTTACTATGGCAGCATCACCATTGGAACTCCACCTCAGTCTTTCAAGGTTCTGTTCGATTCGGGCTCCTCGAATTTGTGGGTCCCCTCTAACAAATGTTGGTTGAGCCCCGCCTGCTGGAACCACAACCGATACGATTCCAGTAAGAGCTCGACCTATGAGGCCAATGGTGAAAACTTCTCCATTCAGTACGGAACTGGTAGCCTAACCGGAATCCTCTCCATTGACACTGTCGATGTGAATGGCTTGGAGATCAAGAGACAGACTTTCGCCGAATCCACCAATGAACCCGGTACCAACTTCAACAATGCCAACTTCGATGGCATTTTGGGTATGGCCTATGAGAGTCTGGCTGTGGATGGCGTTGTTCCACCCTTCTACAACATGGTCTCCCAGGGCTTGGTTGACAGCTCTGTCTTCTCCTTCTACCTGGCTCGTGATGGCTCTGCCACCGATGGTGGCGAACTCATCTTTGGCGGCTCGGATGCTTCTCTGTTCACTGGTGATCTGACCTATGTGCCCATTTCCCAGCAGGGCTACTGGCAATTCGAAATGGCTAGCGCCACCATCGAAACTACCTCTCTGTGCGCCGACTGCCAGGCTATTGCCGATACTGGCACCTCCCTGATTGTTGCTCCCGAAGCGGCCTACGACACTCTGACAGAGCTCCTCAACGTTGACTCTGACGGTTATGTTGATTGCTCCACCGTCAGCTCCCTGCCCGTCTTGACCTTCAACATTGGCGGCACCGATTTCCCCTTGGAGCCCTCAGCCTACATCATTCAGTCCGATGGCAACTGCATGTCCGCCTTTGAGTACATGGGCACTGATTTCTGGATTTTGGGTGATGTCTTCATTGGACAGTACTACACCGAATTCGATTTGGGCAACAACCGCATTGGCTTTGCCCCAGTTGCCTAAATTGATGTTGAACAATTTTTTTGTTTTTGCAAATAAAACAGAACTAATTACTCAAAAATCAGATACCAGAAGTAATTTTCATTACAGACCTAAATTGTGATGAAGTGGTGTAAAATGAATCTTATCAGGGCCTCCACTTGACTGTAACATTGTTGTTAAAGTTATGTAGTCGAGTTTATGGACATTTTAGCAATTTCTAGTTTTGATTAATATCAGACAGAGACCTTAATGCATCACTAAGAACGAATTCCATGAAATCATATATATTTGGGGTTGGGAAAGTTGTGCACTGCGCCCCCTAATGAGTTTACAACTTGCCTAGCAGCCCTATTTCCAGCAAGAACGTCAGGATTTTCGTGGGTTCTAGGTTACTTATCTTGTTGGGGTGTAAGCTGTGTTTCCCAAATCTGTTGAATCTGCGCCTCGCTAGAGCATCGCAGAGTGCTAACATATGTTCATAGGACTCCTCCCTTTCTTCGCAGTATCTTCAGAGTTGGGAGTTTGTTATTCCCCTGTAGGGGATGGAGGGGTGCCTCCTTAAGCAGCGTTTACTTTTGTCAACCAGCTTTTCTATCGTTTTTAATAAAAACGATGTCAAGCTGATGGGTGCGATGAAGCCACTTACCAGACTGCTAGTCATGATTTTTCTGAGGATTGGTAGGAGTGTGTCCTTTGCTTCCTGCAGGAATTCTGGATAAATGATATACTTGGTCCTAGAGCCACAGAGACCTTGACGATTTGAGTCGTCTAGGCCTGGCTGTCCTCCTTGGAACTTTCGGAGTGACACCTTAGTCCAGCCCGGGGTGAGATGTGGGTGATGGGATAGGGGTAGGTAGTGTGTAGAAGATGGGAGTGAGTAAGGGAACTTATTAGAGGCGGCATCACAAGCGCCTTGTCGGTGCACTGCGGTGTGTCACCCGCTGGCTGTCCGGGACTGCTTATTTGCCCCAAAGAGGCCGTTTGCTATCCGCAACCTGCGACCTGTCCGATGGCCCAACACCTAGGCCCCCAATAACCATCTCACAAGTTCGTCGGGGCTCGGACAAAAAATCATACAACCAGTTAATATTTGATATTAATTTAGTTTTCTAGAAAAAATCAAGAAAGAATTTCACCTATCTAAAATAGTACAATATGCTTTGTTACTATTTCCTAAAAAAAGTGTAACATGCCCTCTGTTTACTTTCTAAATATTCCTTAGAAAGCTAATCTTAAAGATAGTCAAAATTAGAAACCGTAATACCCATTAACCTTATGATCGGCTCAGTACTGAAATCGGACCTCATATCCAGGGACTGGTACTCAAATGCATGTTTTTACCTTAAGTGTTTTTCGGTAATTAATATGGACCTTGGTCTTCATAATGATATCTCTTTTCTAAATCTCAAACATTTTTCATCTATATTTGAAGTAAATCCTATACAGTAGATATATTCTGGATCACCATCTACTGCCAACGTGGCTATATGTTCGTCTGTCTTTAGGAACAAAGAGGTCTCCGAGATAGTAAAAGCCAAAGGTTCGACAAGGAACGAAGACTTCTTAGTCGAGTCTTAGACTCCAATAATCTTGTTATCAGCCAAGAAACTGGAAACGGCAATATTATTCTATCAGTGTTCTTGAGGACAGCTTATATTGGGGTCACATCAAGTTTGATTATCGAGCTCAAGCCAATTTCGATCATTTTTAAAGCAATTAATAATATCTCGGGCATTCCTGCATCAAGCCTAAATCAAGAGGAAACGAATTACGAATGTCGAGCTAAATTCAATATAAGACCTTGTTAATTTGCTTCGACTAAGGGACAAGTTGAGATCGAAAACAAACATAATCAATTATGTTTGTTGTTTAAAAATGCCTAAATCAAGCTAAACACATGGACTCCCAGGCTAAAGTGGGGAGCAAGACAAGAATTTCGGAATTAAACAAGAAAGAAAGTCGGTCAAGCATGACTATAACATACTCGTACAAGGTGTGTTCAAAGGAAAAGGTAAATTTTGATTTTTTTTTTAATCGTACTTATCTTGGCCGGGTGGCTCAGCGTCTAGTGTGCGCGGCCGCTGTGCATGAGGTCGTAGGTTCGATCCCGCCTCGGAACATCTAATGAAAAGTTTTTTCTTTGAATAAACTTTACACCCGGCCACACCTCTTTGCTGTTGGCATGAAAAGCTTCTCAAACTGCCGTTCGGATTCGGCGTTAAACTGTAGGTCCCTTTCTCTTGTGCTAAAAATTAGAAGCGCACAAGCCAAGAGATTGAGAGAGGCTCGGCTTTGGCCCTTTGGGGCCTGTGTCATCTTGACAAGCTAATTTTACTTATTTATTCATTAATATCCATTTTGTCCCCTTCAAAGTAATCGCCCTCGGATATAATACACTTGTGCCAAGGCATTTTCCAATCCTCGATGCACTTCTGAAATGCGCTTTTCGGTATGGACATCAGTTCGCACTTCTATTCTGACTTGATCTCATCAATTGTGGCAAAACGCTTACCTTTCATTGGTCTCTTCAGTTTTGGGAATAGGAAAAAGTCGCAGCGAGCCAAATCTGGTGTGCTTTTTTCGGTCTTGGCTCATCTCGTTGACGTCATTCCACAACTCCTGAGCGATACTAATGCGACTTTGCTTTTGCTCAAAATTCAGTCAAAAATCGAAGAGCACACAAAAAACTTGACAAACCTTTTCAGTTTCCAAAATCAAACAACTAATCAAAATTGGCTGCTAATCAGGGATTAATACCGGAACCGTTAACCGAAATAACCGGTTTCAAATCATGTACCGGAACCGATACAAATTTTTTTTGAGGACCGAATACCGTATACCAATATTATTGGAACCGATAGAACCGGATCGAAACCGAAACGTTGGTTCCGGTACTGTTTCGGTTTTTATTTTGTTTTAACTTTTACAGAGAGCATCATAGTTTTGGACAGATGTTTGTAACGCAAAGAAGGAATCATAAGACGTCCTTTACACGATGTAAGATTTTCTAGCCACCTTTCATAGAAGGCTTAAAATTCAAGCACCCCTCTGTAAAATGACTTGCACGAAAATCACGCAGCTTCTAAAAGGCGCTTAACGTACATATGTTCGTAAATTGACTGATTTGTTTTAGAAACATGTTTTAGAAAATAATTTCCGGATTTGTTATATACATACATATGTACAAGTGCATGTATGTATTAAAACCAGTGGCTCGGACGTCAGTTGTACATGCCGAGAACTTCAACGCGGGTCAACTCCACATAAGTACATAAATATGTACAAATTGTCGATTTTTTTTTGTATGTATATTGTACAACGTACAAACATTCGTACTTACATATAAAACTCAATTGTTTCATATTTGCATTCGATTAGCGCCTAGCTCGAATCAGTATTTTTATTCTAGCCACATACGGTCACACTGATATCGAGATATATTAAATTTTTTCTATCTTAGCTCTTTGGAAGCATTCCATTTGCAATTAACAGAGATTATGTCTGTGGAATGAACCACATAATACGGGAACTAACTGTGGTCGAGCTATGCTGAGTTTGATTGGCCAGTCCGGGTGCTGGTGTGGACACCAACTGGCTGAAAATATACACCGACTCTGATAAAGCACTAGACTTGATTATTATGATAGAGGAGACGACTGGCCGAGGGATGGAGCCCGCTCTTGATCTACCTGAACACATATGTCCCTCTTGCTTGGCGGCGGCAAGAATTGCTTTGAATTTCAAGCGGCGAGGTCAGAGTCTGAAGCGCTTAAACGTGCAGACCACAGAAGAAAAGACCCTCACAAACATTCGTGTTTTCGAGTGTTCCCTCTGTCCAAAGACCTTTACCACTAAGCACAACCTGGAGCGACAACAACGCACGCATACTGGCGAGCGACCCCTCGAATGTCCTCACTGCTCGAAGACCTTTGCCGTAAAGTGCTATATGGAGGAGCACCTGCACACGCATACTGGCGAACGCCCTTTTAAATGTGCCCAGTGCCCCTAAGGAGCTCTCTAAAGGCAAACCTGCCTACTCATACTGATGAGCGGCCCTTCCAATATTCGCAGTGCTCGAAGACCTTTTACACAAGAAGCAACCTAAATCAACACCTACGTACTTTGAGTTTTCCCACTGCTCGAATACCTTTCGCAATAAACGCAATCTGGAGCGACACCTACTTTCATATACTGGCGACAGACCTCACTAATTCCCAGAATGCTCAATGTGTTTTGGCCGAAAGAGCATTCTAAATAAACACCTACTTATTCATACCGGCAACCCTTTAACTGCCCTCAGCAACCCCTTAACTGCCCTCAGTGCTCGAAATCCTTTCTCCAAAAAGACTCTCTGAAGAGGCATATCCGTACGCATACTGGAGAGCGACCTTTCCAATGTTCTTACTGCTCTAAGGCCTTTTGCCAGCCATACTATCTAAAGAAACACTTTATGAGTTCCCAGAATTGTATGAGATTTCAAAAGTAGGTATTTTCTGTAAAATAATACGAAATATGAAAATCGATTTTAGCTTTACACCTAGTGTGATGGCCAAAAAAAGGTGATTTTTGGAAATTTTTATTAAAAAAACTACTTTATCAATTATTTCAAAATTTTAGAATATATTTTACATGTTTCAAGAATATACAGGAAATTTTTGAAGAAAAAAATTAAATATTTTTTAAGTTAAGTCGATCTCCAACGGCGCGAAAAAAGTTCCTTCACTGCTGCAGGATTCCGGCCTTCTCCGTGGATGAAATTTAAAAAAAAATTCTCGTAAACTAGATAATATTGTCGTACAATGACCTACGATAAAAAAAAAAAAATTGACAATATGGCGGCGTTTTAAAAAAGTCGAATTTTACCCCAAAATTTTGGTCGTTTTTGCCGCCAAATTCGATTTTTTGATCAAATCAAAAACCGATAGGTCATTGTACGGAGAAACTATATAAGAACATGTAAAAAAATTCGATAGTGATCGGATCATTTGTTTTTGAGTAATCACTGCAGCAAATTCGGAAAATGCTGTTTCGAAAAACGCGTTTAAAGATAAAATGATCGTCTCTCAGCTACCGAGCGGCTGCTCTTTAAATTGCTATAACTCAAAAACTATTTGAGATATCGATTTGAAATTTTAATATGTTATTTTTAAAGGTGTAATCTAAAAAAAAAAAAAAAAAAAATTTTTTTGAAATTACACTAGGTGTGCCCCTTAAATGTCAAACGACTGAAACTTTTACGTTGAATATTGTTTCTTTGTTTATTCCTTTGTAATAGGAATAAAATGATTTGGACTTATCTCAGAATTTGCTTTTTACAATATTTAAAAAGTTTTATTTATACCGGTACGTACCGGTATATCGAAATAAAAACTGGGTACCGTATCGTAACCGAAAACCGAAATAAATTAAAAACCGAAATAGAACCTTTTACCGAAACATTCATTTCGGTTCGTACCGGTACTTGTACATAAATATGATATGAACATATGCAAACATATGATAAACATATGTATCCGAATATAACAAAAACAAAATATCTATAATCGTATGTACACAGCCCGCAAAAATTCAAAATTCACCTTTTCCTTTGAACACACCTCATATACCAGGGTGCTCCCGATAGTACGCACAGACACCATGGCTGACGGATGAAAGTATCTACTGTTCTTGCTTTAGATATGTAAACAGACATCTTTACTTTTGCCGCTGATTTATGTTGTCGATAGATTCATCATGTGTCTTTCGTAAAAGTCAGTCTTTCGTCTTGGAACTTTTACATTCAAAGTAGAGCCATGGCATTAAGCATATTTCATCAGCAAACCTATATTGTCCCAATCTCGAATCTCATCAACTTGTTTTTTTCCGGGACTTTATTTCACTGGTCAGTTGAAGATTTTTAAGGACATTCTCGAGAATCGTTTTATACCCAAAAATGTACAGTCTGTTGAATTGGAAATAACTTAGAAATCTTATCCTTCGGTGCATTTACTGCATTTATGCAGCTTAACAATCTTTAAAAGTTGTACTCGAACTTTCCTTGAGGTATTTAAAAGTACTTATCAAGCTTTCCGAAATCCAAAAAAAAATATTTTGAGAAATTTTAGATTTTTGGTCATTATTGAAAAAGTAACAACCGATTTTAAGCTCATAATCCACATTCCATCAATTTTGGAAACTGCATTTATTGCCACTAAAATAGAGCTCCGCCTCAACTAGCTAAACAAGCATTCATAAATGGCAAGATGACAAATACCTAAACCCAGTGCATGAATTCCTTCACAATTTGCATTCAAACAGAAGTACGAAAGAAGAAGTCAACCGGCAGCATCTCACACACATTCCCAAAGTCAATTCATTTGTCCAGCTTGTTCTATGGGCCACGTTGCAGGGGCAATGGTGTGTGTCCAGAGAGGTTGCTGATGTGGGAGAAATGTCATTGCGGTGCTAAACTTTCACAACTGTAAACACAACAGTGACAACAGCTCTCAAGCGAGGGAACAGGAACTGGGTGAGCGACAGGAAGTGGAAGTGCAGGCGAGCAATGAAAAAGCGTTCATATTGTTGCTGTCAGCAAGTAGCCTAACGCAAATGACTCTGACACCGGAATGCCAGCTGGGGGTGCCGCCCGTGCTTCGTTGAGCAGTTAATGAATCACTTAATGGAAAATGGTACACCTGACTTCCGTTTTGCGGTCGCCGTTGACTTACTCCGTCGTAGTGAATCGATTTTTAATTGTTGCCCCGTTGCCGGGGGGGTTGCTCTTGGTTATAAGCCGCTTACTATTGCCCTAAAAATGCCACAAACTTTAACAAAATTTCCATTTCTTCTTTTATTTCAGTATCCATCGGTAAAATGATGACCAACAGATTTGCTTTCTGCGCCTTGACCTTTGTACTCATGTGTCTGCTGGCCATTTCCAGCAACGAGGCAGCTCCCATGCCCAGGTAGTTGTAGAACAGTCCATTTACATACACACACACACACACACCCAAACAATCACAAAGACATAATTTAATTAATTTTTAGCACTTTGCGAGTTTGTACCAAAATTGATATGAAAATATTTGCCCTGAACCAATTACCAGATAACGCTCCGAATGGGGAGGGGCTGCGGCTGACTCGTATGAGTTTCACACTTCGTTGTGTTGGCGCCTTCCCCCACTGCGTTTACGCGTCCCTCTTGAAATTTCTAATTTTTATTTTAAATTGTTTCAGCATGTCAAAAATTTCAATTTATAAAATGTAAACGCATGTAGAAATTTTATAATTACAATGTGAGTCTTAAGTAGACACTTGGGGTAATTAAATATTTAGCTCAGGTACAAAGAGATAAGACAAAATTTGCATATACAAAAATAATTATATTACGATTTTTTAAGTGGATTCAAATATATTATTAAATTTTTAAGCTGATTAGAGCAGATGCAGGCACCCCTTGCACCAGCTACACAAGCTGCTTTACTTTCTAGTTTCTTTAATTAGTAAACTCTTCTAGTTTAATGATAGTTAAACGCTTCCCATGATACAATGAATAAAAGGTAGTTCAAACACCAGTCTGTGACTTCATTTGACAGATAAGTCTAAGGTTGGCAATTTGAATTTTTAGTTTTAATTTGATCTAATTGAAATGTGGCTGGAACATAAATTAATACCTTCCATTATCGATATTTTGTTTTTTTTTTATATTCGGACACTCTTGTTTATCATATGTTTGCATTAGCAGCCAATATCGATTAGTAGTTTGTTTTTGGTAACTGAAACGGTTAGTCGCGTTTTTGTGAACTCTTCGAATTTTGACTAATTTTTGCTAAATGTTGAGCAAAAGCAACGACGCATAAGTATCGCTCAGGAGTTGTTGAATGACGTCATAACTGGTGCGGAACCCTGAGTATATGGTTATGACATCGAAACCGTGGCCCAATCATCCCAATGGAAGCGGCCAGATGAGCCAAGACCGAAAAAAGCACGTCAAGTTCGATCAGATGTGAAGGTTTTGCTCACTGGTTTCTTTGATTACAGGGGCGAAGGAAGTATATAGTAGTAGAAGTCGGGCGACATCGTCAAGCTGCCCGATAGACAATCGAATCGTTTGTCATCTGATAAAGATACCGATAAGGGTTCCGGCTCTGTGACGGGAGATCGGGACAAGTGAGAGGAACATGAAATATAACTTGGTTGGGTTTTACCTGGGTTTCCCCAATCCATGTAACAAATGTTGAGCTATAGACAGGTCCCAGAAGAGTAGCAAGCGGAAATGAGAAATAACGGCGCAAGGCAAGGTCAAGGTTATGTGTCCGTGTGGTGCATCATGAGTTTCTGCCAAGAGGTCGTACAGTTAATAAGGAATACTACGTACAAGAAAGTTATGCAACGTTTGTAGTAGATTAGAAATCGGCCCGATTTCTCATCTTCTAGATAGCTGCTGTGTGACAGATCAAATGTGAAGGTTTTGCTCACTGTTTTCTTTGATTACATTGGTGTGGTGCATCATGAGTTCCTGCCAAGAGGTCGTACAGTTAATAAGGAACACTACAAGTAAGCTATCAATGCTTGTTCGTGATTTTTTGATGAAAACAACACCGTAATCATGCCTCAAACACCGTATTTACCAGTTTTGGCTCCCTGCGACTTTTTCCTATTTCCAAAACTGAAGAGACCATTGAAAGGAAAGCGTTTTGCTCACAATTGATGAGATCAAGTCAGAATTGAAGAACGAGCTGATGGCCATACCGAAAGCGCATTTCAGAAGTGCTTCGAGGATTGGAGAAAGCATTGGCACAAGTGTATTATATCCGAGGGCTATTACTTTGAAGGGGACAAAATGGATATCTATACATCTATATAAAAATGAAAGTATGTTTGTATGTTTGTCCCTTATGGACGTCTAAGCCGCTAAACCGATATTCACGAATTTTTCAGAGTAAGTTCATGTCGATCAGGAAAGTGTCATAGGCTATGTCTCATGTCTGTGAAATGGTCCAAAAACCGCGGAATTTGCAAAAATATACCGTTCATCCGATTGCAATGAAAATTTGGGAATGGTTGAACGCTTGCCCGGGAAGGTTTCTAAGTTGAAAAAATTTGCGGAAAACGGTCCAAAAACCGCGAAAATTGCAAAATTTACGTTTTCGCTAAAACTTTGGGAAATTGATCGACGCTTGCCCGGGAAGGTTTCCAAGTAGAGTAAACCGCGAAATTTGCAAAATGTTAGTTTTTTATAAAACTGGAGAATGTTTGGATTCTGATTTGAAGAAATGGGCGGGAAATGGTCTAAAAACCGAGATAATTCAAAAACTATACCGTTCATCCGATTGCGATAAAATTTTGGTCAATGGTTAGTCGCTTGGCCGCGAAGGTTTCTAAGGTCCAAAAATCGCGAAATTCGCAAAATTATACCGTTCATCCGATTGCAAACAAACTTTGGGGAAAGTATTAAACGCTTGCTCGTGATTGTTTCTAAGTTGAAGAAATTTGCAGAAAATTGTCCAAAAAACCGCGAAAATTGCAACATTTTCGGGAAAACTTTGGAAAATGGTTCGACGCTTGCCCGGGAAGGTTTCCAAGTAGAAGAAATGGGTGAAAAATGGTCCAAAAACCGCGAAATTTGCAAAATGTTCGATTTGCAGTTGATGAAACTTTGGGGAATGGTTGGACGCTTGCCGACGAAGGTTTCTAAGCTAATGAAATGGGAGGGAAATGGTCCAAAGACCGCGAAATTTAAAAAACTTTACCGGTAGTCCGATTGCGATGAAGCTTTGGGCAATGTTGGTCGCCTTACTGCGCTTAATGCTTATAATACAATGCCGGCGTTGGCAAACGGAAGCAGTAGATTACACGGTCTAAAATATTGCGAAAAATTGCGAATTTTTGATTTGAGCCTAAATTATTGTGAAGCATTGATAGGCGGCAATTGTAGACGGGTAAATAGGAGGTATAAATCAAACGGTGAAAATAGTCACGAAATTTGCAAAATTTTCATGAGCTAAGATTATCATGAAGACGGGTAAATAGAGGAAAAGATTGATTGGTCCAAAATGTTTATATCGATTTGCCGCCACCACTAGCTTAAAGGTTCATAAGGACCCGGGCGACGCCGGTTCTTCAGATGGTATTAAGGGGGTATTCTAACCTTAAATTTTGAAAAAATCAATTTTTTTTTGGTAATCCACATATATAGTACACACAGAAAATTTCAAGTCAATCCTAACATTTGTAAAGACGCTTTAAGTAAATTTACAGTGCTGCTAAAACTATAATTGCGTTTCCTTCACGTTTGACATGATTTCTCAAGTTCCAATGGACCAATAAACTTGAAATTTTGTGTGGGCCTTTCTTATACATCGCCCTAGGGCCCCAAACAAGGATTATTTAAAAATTTTGATTTTCAGTACTTTTAAAAAATTAAAAACTTAAAAAAAAATATATGATTTTTTTCCAAACCGTCACCATTTTGCGAAAAAAAATTTTTTTTTATCCTAGTTCGGGCCATAGCGACATTCTTACCAATTAAGAATCTTTTTTCCATTCTTTTTCCGGATGTCTAAAAAGGTTCAAATCGTGTCAAGATGGAGGCACTCTTTTTGTAAACAACCCCTGCTTTAACAGTGTGTAACTTTTTTAAATTTTTTTCCATTTTAATTTTTTTTTTGTTTTGTTGAAATACTATCAAACATTTAAGAGAAAAACTTTTTGTAAAAATATTTGTAGTTTTTTGTAATGAATTTTAAAAAACGCCTAAAATTGTTCCCTCTAGACTAGAATACCCCTTAAATAACTAAGAAAATGTTACAGAATTTGTTATTTGCTTTTTACTAAGCCAAGTTTAAAAAAAATCATTTTGTTTTGGCTTCGAAACATACTACATAAAACACACGATTAAGAATAAGGTGAAGTTAAAAACTGCCATAAAAATTACTTCTAGTAGATATATCGACTTGAAAGCACAAAAATATTTGAGAAGCTGTTTAGTTAGAAGTAGGCTATCTGAGTTCTCATATGAATTTTTTGACAGCCCACTCAGTAAATTATTTTTCAGGTATATAATAGGGAACTCAATCAAATGAAAATATAGCTTTACGGCTTTAGAATAAAAAGGTTGTAGTGTATGTACCCAATATCTCTAAAAGTTTCATAAAGATCGAAAAATAACTGGCAGAGTTATACAAGTTATTAAAAACGTTGCGTGCTTATTGGCACCGCATTCGCTGTTTGCTTACATAATGCTGAAATGTTCACATTAATGTTAATGATCTGTTTACTAACATAAGGGAATGCTTTACAACATTAATTTCCCTGAGTAACGGGTATATCAAAGTCGGACTGGACCGACTTAACCTACGCTCTCGATTGCCCTTAATTTAAGAAAGTTTTAAAAAAAAGATGCGAGTGTGGCTAACATTCACGGGGCCTTGATGTGAAATATGTTGTATACGATATGCTCCGCCTTTCACATTCTTGTGTTTGTGTGTTAATAAGTATATACTCGATACTCCAAACTCGATGCTCAGTAATCGTAAATGTAACCGTCCATACTAAGTACTTGATAAGCGGTATTTGATACTCAGTACTCGGTATTGTGAACTCGTTACGTGATTCTCGATACTAAGTACTCGATACTCAGTACCCGATTCTAAGTTCTCGACACTAAATACTCGAATCCAAGTTCTCTATACCAAGTACTCTATACCAAGTATTCGATTCTAAGTACTCAATACAAAGTACTCGATACCAAGTACTCTATACCAAGTATTCGATTCAAAGTACTCGATACGAAGTACTCGATACTCAGTACTTAAATTTAAGTAGTCGATTAATGTTAAATGGTACTCTCAGCACTTGATTCGAAGTACTCTATACTTAGTTCTCGATCCTAAGTACTCGATTCTAAATACTCGATACTAAGTACTCAATACCCTGTACTCGATGCTCATTACTCGATTCTAAATACTCAATACCAAGTACTCCATACTCAGTATTCGATACTCAGCACTCGATTCTAAATACTAATACTAAGCACTCGATACTCAGTATGCAGGTGTGTATGTGCGGGTGGGTGTATGTGACTGGCCATCCAAGTGCCACCGCACACCCGCCCCTACACGACTACCATCAAACTCAAAACAACAACACTCAAAATATGTCAGCGTGATGCGTGACGCTGAAAGCAACTTTTACCCCTACTAAAGCCTCAGTACCGAAATTAAAGATGTTTCACATAAAAAAATCATCTAGAACCAAGTAAGAAAGTCGGTCCAGCCCGACTATAATATACTCTGTACCTGTGAAGTGCTGCCTATCACCGTTGCGACCGGTGCTGCCCAAAATTGTTTGTTTTCATTATAACTCCACTATCGTTCATCCGATCTTTATAATTCTTTGGCGGATCGATAAAGTATCCCGATTACTAAAGTGGCTATTTTCGAAAAAATTTCAGATTTCGGGTTATGCGTTCTAAGTTTAAGAAAAAACTGTCTAAAAAAATTGTATTTTTAAAGTCCTAAGCATACTAATAAACTTAGACCGAATACCTATCAGCCGCCACTCGTTAACCCTTTTTTTATGTCGAACCTAAATAATAAATTAAAGAAATACGTAAAAGATGCAACTTCAATTCCTGAACACAACTAAACGAGCTCATCAAATATGCATCCCCATATTTAAATGGTCTCCTCTGGGGGTCCTTCGTGTATGCTAATTCGCAATTGCTGAAATGGAAAATGCCACACACACATTTGACATTCAGCAAGTCCACACAAATGAAAAATGCAAAACAATAGCCAGAGAATTGGGCAAAAGCTAAACTAATTAGATGTTAAATTAATGTTGGGAATGACCAGAGCTTTGCAAAATTCCAAAGAAGTGATAAGACTCTAATTTTCCATTTGGTTGATTTTGATTATAGCCAGAGCAACGACGGCTACGGCGGAGGCTATGCCAATGAGCTCGAGCAAGTGCCCGATGACCTTTTAATGGAATTGATGACTCGCTTTGGACGCACCATAATACGGGCACGTAACGACCTGGAGAAGTGAGTACTAGCACCAAATATGTAAGCCAATTAACAAAAATATGGTTTTACTCCCAAATGCTAACCAGTTCTAAGCGCACAGTTGACTTTGGCTTGGCACGTGGCTATTCCGGCACTCAAGAAGCGAAACATCGCATGGGTTTGGCTGCGGCCAATTTCCCTGGCGGACCTGGCCGAAGGCGACGTTCAGAGACTGATGTCTAAATCCGCGTTGAGGTCTACCCAATTATACAAGAAGCCGATTTCTCCATTTGCAGTTTCATTTTCCCATAAGAGTTTTCAATCATTTTCTTTATAATTTGGGTTTCTTTTTTTATGGATTGTATATATTTATGGAATTATTCATATGTGTATGTTGCAGTATTACAAAATATTTAAAAAGTATTGAATATATACCTATATATACAAACTTATATATATATATTACTTACAAGACACAAAAGAAAAAGTACATCCAAATAAAGTTAAACTGTTGCTCCCAAAGTTGAAAGTTTATGCACATTTAATCAATTTGATACAAGCTCATGTTCCTCTCTCTGTCACGCTCGTCTCAATGTTTAAAAAACAAATCGAAAAATTACAAAAAAAAATCAATTTGAAATCAATATTTGAAAAATATTCAATTGTAAGAAAACTCGCGCAAAAAACCTTTAAATAGGTATGTCTTATACACACACCAACAACAAACACAATTTTCAACCCGTTGAACCTAAATAAAAGAATTTACACTTTCATTTTAAGAACTTGGATTCCCAGCTAAGTCAACAATAGAAGAATCTCACAGTCAAAAATATATTTTAAATCTGATTTCAATTGCTTTATTCGCTGCATGCGATCTTTAAATATTGTAAATAAAATTAAACTTACACACCTGCACGACACTTACATGTACAACAAATGCGAAACACAAATGGAAATGTCTAGGTACACAAATCGATCTATACTTATGTATTAACAACTGTGTCTATCGAAACTATAATAAATAAATAACACAATTATCGTCAATGGACACGAATAAATAAAAATTTACATTTAGAGAAACTCTAAACCAAAATGAGTTTCAATTGGAAATGGTTGGTTAAAAGGAGGCCAATTAATAGGGAAGAATTTTGTTATCTAGCAATCAGCTCTTTGTGTATTTCTGGAAAAGTTTGAAACCAGTTTGAATTAGTTCTACAGCGAAAAAGTGAAACTAAAGGTATAAAATTTGTGATATATTTTACCGACTTAAACTCAGTTCCAAAGCAGTATGACGAATGGTCCAAATTAAAATTCTTGATTCATTTTTTCTTAACTCTTTAAGTAATAGTTCAGTTTATTTCGAACATTCGAAATTTTCAAACGATTAGCGAACAACTGAAGTTAAAATTACGATAGATAAAGTCGGCCCTGCCCGACTTCGATATATCCGTTGCTCAGAGAAAAAATATTTGGTAGTCTTTTCTTATGTTTGATGTTACCTGTACAAATAAGTGTTAAGGGATTTTTTTTAATTTTTGACCCTTTATTGTGGAAAATTTGTTACAAATTCATTTTCCAAAGTATTGTCCATCGCCAGCCACAGTAAAACAAAATTACACACAGCCACACAGCGAAAACAAAATTAGCTACACGCCACTTGTAGAAATGATAATCCTAAACGAAACACAGTTCACCTTGCAAAATCTCACACGAAAATGTAGAGAACAGAAAGCTATACGTGGCGATTAGAAAAAAATACACGAACATGTAGAAATAAAAAAAGGAAATGAGGCATGCAGAAAAGTTAAATGTGGCGTGGATAAGTGCAAAGGCCACATGACAAGAGAAAACAGCGTTTTTGAAAGTATTTCAACATTTTTCATTAAGCTTTCTGAGTTCCAAACGGAAATGTAGATATTCTACAATAACGTTTAGATATTGAGAACCTACACGCGCGTGTAGAAATTCGAAACGAAAATGTAGCTCAAAACCAGTACAGAAAAGTTAAATTTTTCGCCTAGAAAACTGCTTAATGCTACATTTAGAAATGGGCTAAGCTGCCGGCAATTGTGTGTAAGTTCACGAGACAAGGTAAGTAAGTTGTGAGTTCGAATCCCAGACAAGGTAAGTAAGAAAAAAAACAAAATTAAATTGTAACTTTTTCGGAAGGAAGCCCCTCTTTGTGCTCCTTCCTTCTTCCCATTCCTCCCCACACTACCTACCCTCCTCCCGACATTCTCCCTTGTATAAATAGTATAGTTGAAAGTAGGATTTTTTTATTTTTTATATGTGCTAAACGGAGCGTGTAGAAATGAAAATCCTAAATGTTTATGTAGAAAAGCTAGACGCCGCATTTAGAAATGGGAAAGCAAAGCGTGGCGTTAAGAAAAGTTTCACGCCACATGTAGAAATGAGAAAGCCAAACTTGGCATGCAGAAAAGCTAAACAAATGTAGTGGGTTGAAAATCCCTGTGAATCGTGTAGAAAAACTACATTTAAACATTTGGTTGCACCAGCGCTTCTAGTCACTGCTGGTTCAAGGTGTTTATAGAAAAGAAAAAGAAGAGTGCGTAAGTTAAAGTCGGTCCTGCCCGACTTCGATATACCGTTACTCAGGGGAATTAATGTTGTATAGCCTTCCCTTATGTTAGTTAACAGAGCATTAACATTAATGCGAACATTTCAACATTATGTAAGCAAACAGCGCATGCGGCGCTAAAAAGTATGCTACGTTTTTTATAACTTTAATAACTGTGCCATTTATTATCCTATATTTATGAAAATTTCAGAGACTATAGTTATTAGACACTATACACTACACGGCTCCGAACCGGTTTGCAGCCCTGTTTAAGTTCCGCTACTGGTAAGCTTTCTTTTGACTTACATATGAAAACTGTTTCCATATCTATTGGTAGCATTGAGGATGCCAATTTTTTTTTATATCACGACCTTCAAAGTGAAGTCAGGTCCCACTAGATGTCGTATGTTCGATATTGACGGAATACAAGACGAAATAAGCTTAATAACATGTTTTGCAGGCTAGTATAAATTTGTTTAAGTTTTGACTTCATTATACCCTTGTATAATTTCGCCCAAAAGTTTGAAACGCATAGAAATATTCATTTCCGAACCCATAAACTATATATATTTTTGATCAGGGTGACGAGCTGATTCGATAGATCGACTTTCATCCGCATACAAGACTTTAAGCTCTCGATTAGTCGAACAACTAGTTTTAGTGAGAAAATCTTTTTGGTTTTCAATGGAAACGTCTCCAAACTTCGAATTTAATATTTTTCTATGCTTTCTTATGGGTTTGATAAAAGTCGGACAACTATATAGTATAGCTCCCATGGGACCGGTGGTGGACGTGGACCTGGACCGGTGGTGGACTGGGACCTGGACCGGAGGTGGACCTGGACCGGTGGTGGACCTGGACCAGTGGTGGACTTGGACCTGGACCGGTGGTGGACTTGGACCAGAACCGGTGGTGGCCATGGACGTGGACCAGGAGGTGGCTATGGAAGTGGACCTGGAGGTGGACCTGGACACGGTGGTGGACCTGGACCCAGTGGTGGACTTGGACCCGGTGGTGGACTTGGACCCGGTGGTGGACCTGGACCCGGTGGTGAACCTGAACCGGTGGTCTTAAACAATTTTTTCTGCTTTTAAGAAAATACATTTTTTCTTATTTCAAAAAATTTGTCTATATACATATTAGAAAAAATTTTTATTTTAAGAAAATAGTTTTCAGTTTAGGAAAGATTATTATTGTAAAAAAGTATCCCTTTGGTTAAGAAAAGTTCATAATATTTAGAAAATATTTTTCTAAATTTTAGGGTGAGTCGAAGTCTTAGTAAGAAAAGCTTTTTGTTTTTAATGGTACCGACTTGAAATCTGTTACTTATTTATTTTATATATATGTTTTTTTATTTCCTTGATATTGTATTGTACATATTTGTTCGTTCCAACTTTTTCGGGCTTTCGGGCATGAATTGTGCGCATCCAAGTCTGCCAGGGACGTCCTCTCTGCCGGCTACCTTGCCGGTTCCACTGCAGAACCGTCTTCGCAATGTTATCACCTTCCCTTCGGACATCTATATAGTATAGCTGTCATAGAAAAGTAGAGTCTGAAAAGTATTCTTAGTTAGGAAAACTTTTTTTTTTTTTTTGATTTCCACGAACTCTGTGTGACCTCATGCAGACAGCACTGGCAACACTAGCTCAATGGACGACATCTTGCGGAGTTGGCGTGAACCCAGCCAAAACAGAACTTGTACTTTTTACCAGAAAGTACAAAATTCCAAAGCATGTCCCTCCCAGGATCAATGGAATAAGCCTTGCGTTTGGTGACAATGTCAATACTTGGGAGTCATACTGGACAGGAAACTCTCTTCAAAAGAAAGGCAACCATTGCTCTTTTCTACTAGTTTGGTGGCCAGCACTCGGGAAACAATTTGTCCTGAACAACATGAACAAAGTGCAGAGAAGCGCTGAAATATGCATGAGCGGCGCACTCCGAACAACACCCACGGAAGCGCTTAACACCATATTTTATCTCGTACCACTAGGATTGGTAGTGAGACAGATGGGTGCCATAACAGCCTTAAGACTACGAGAATTCGATACCTGGAGCGGGGGTAATTCGGGGCGCTCTACTATACTCAATAACCAAGCGGGTATACCGTTTAATACAGACTATTGTGTACCTCAAACGACGTTCGACAAATTATACAACTTCTATATCCCAAGCCGAAACGAGTGGGACAACCTTCCCCACAGTAGAGCCAACGCCATCAATATCTACAAGGATGGTTCTACGCACGATGAAAAAGTAGGTGTGGGTGTTTTCTCACCCAACCAAGAACTTAATCTATCGTTCCGTCTCCCTGATCACTGTAGTGTGTTCCAAGCAGAGGTGGTAGCCATCCAGGAAGCTCCCACTTACCTTAGCACTCTCACGATAAATGAAGGAAACGTATTAATATACTCGGACAGTCAAGCGGTCCTTAAAGCACTTGACTCTTACACAAATAATGCTAAAACGCTCACTGAATGCCGCCTTTCCCTAAATGAGATTGGCCGTCGCTTTAGTATTCACCTGGACACCGGATCACATTTGGAAACGACTCTGCGCACACACTGGCCAGACTAGGCACAACCACCGAGCTCCTTTCAGAGAGGAGCACGATAGGGATGCCTATGGCTACCTACAAGCTTCACAAAAAAGCTGAAACACTGCGCATCGCTACGGACCGGTGGAAAAACCTTTCCTCCTGTGCGGTAGCGAGACTTACGGGGCCAGGACTCGACATTAAACGTACTAATACACTTTTACGTTACAGATGGGAACACATATCACTTCTGGTTGGGGCCCTGACGGCTCACTGTCTTATAGGTAGGCACGCAGCACGCCTAGGCGTACAACACTTTGATTTCTGTAGAAGTTGCAGATTTGAGGAAGAGGAGGAACCGGTACAGCACCTTCTGTGTCATTGCCTCGCTTTAAGTAGGAGGAGACTTAGGTTTCTTGGTCAACCCCTCCTATTCAACCTATCGGAGACATCCGACATTGAGATCCCAGCTCTAATAAATTACATTCTGTCCACACAATGGTTCAGTACCGAACACAACCTTAGGCTTTAACTGGGAATATATGGCATCGTAATTATGGTCAAAGTCGGATGACTATAGCATATAGCCCCCATAGGAACGATGGGTCGAAAAACTTGCTTCAGTGAAAAAAACTTTTTTGTTTTCAAAGGAAACGTCCTGATCATTGGCATTTTCTTATTTTATAAACTTTTACATAATTCTACAAGGTTTTGTCAAAATCGGATGACTATTGCATATAACTGCAGTACGAATGGTCGAAAAAGAAGTTCTAGTGAGAAAAACTTTTCCGTTTTTAATGAGATCGCCTCCGAATTTGGAAATTAGTAGTTTGTTATGCTTTTCCATGATTTCACTTAGTTTGGACGAAATCTGTATAGCTCCCATTGAAAAGTAAGGTCTGAAAAGAAGTCTCTGTTAGAAAAACTTTTTTGTTTTCAATGAGGCTGCAAGGGTATACTAAACTTCTACCGAGCCGAAGTCAACTTTTCCTATTTTTACTTTATTACTTTTCAAATTTTATTAAAACTGTGTATCGCTACTTTTAGGGTCCAGGTCCAACACCGTCCATCCAAATATTGTCTTTTACCTAATATTTTAATTTTTCGATCTTAGCAACCTTTTTTGAATCTGATTGGTGGATTTTATGTGAAACTATCAGGTGAACCTAGAACATGGAGTATAAAGTTCAAATGTTTATTAATCTGTTTTAAAATCTCCTACATAAACTAGATTCTTGTTTTGATACTAAAATTGTCCGGATGTTTGTAACGCATTGAAGGAAGCATTTCCGACCGCACAAAGTATATATATTCTCGATCAGCATGACGAGCTGAGTTGATTTAGCCATGTCCGTCTGCCCGTCCGTCTGTTTCTATGCGATTCCCTCCGTTAGTTTGAAAGCTATCTTAACGAAACTTTCCACGAAGCATTGTAGTACAAAAACGCTGCACAAGTTCGAAAACCGGCCGGATCGGACGATTATTGCACATAGCTGCCATAGAAACGAACGGATGAAAAACTAGTTTTAGTGAGAAAAGCTTTTTTGTTTTAAATGGAATTGGCATCAGACTGCATGCCTCGACGTTTTCTGAGCTTTTTCATGATTTCATAAAGTTTGGTCGAGTCCGGAAGACTGTTTAGTATAGTTTCATAGAGATGTAAGGTTTAAAAAGCAGTCTTAGAAGGCGTCTTGGAAATTTATATGAGCTTCAAAGGTTTATAAACTACGGCCGAGCCGAAGTTAGCTTCCCTCAATTTGTTTATTTACAAAAGCTGCCTTTCACTTCTCATATGTATTTGAATATTGTGTTATCAAAATTCCTATTAAATAGAAACTGTTCTATTTCATCAAAAAAGTCTCAATTTTCTAAAGGTTTAAAGATATTTGCATTGATATTACACTATCAATAGGGAAACTATTTAGAAACTTGTAATGGCAGCTTAAGGGACAACCCAGAGAAGAATTTAGTAACTTGTTCTAACTTAGAACGCGCTCTTAAAAATCTAATTTGTCTGGTTATTCGTTCTAATATTAACATAGCAGTAACCATAATATATATCACACTCGATTTATGATTCCCTCGCTTCCTATCGCATTTCGTTTTCGTATCAATCAACCAATAATTACCGCAGTGCACACAGTTTACGACCAACCGGAGCATTTATTATTCTCGCACCATGGAGCAACACGTATCTCGTATCTAGGCCAGCTACAGCAAATATGTATCCACAAATATCCACAAGTATCCACACTCATGCATAAATCAACTTGATGTAATTCGCAAATAAATAAATAAATTCAATTGCATTTTGCAGGTTGTACTGCATTTGTTGCTCCCCGTGGATAAATTATGAAGCACTTGAATTTAGATAAAGGTAATGACAGGCATTATTGAAGGCAAACGTTGTGTTAAACGAATTAGAGGACATTGGGGAAAATAGGTTGTATAGGTTGAGTAGATAGTTTTATGGTTAAATAGTGGCGCTGACTAAAACTTTATAGAGTATTGTTGTCTTCTCTAAGTACTATTAAAAATTTCGCAACTTAATTGGAAGGAGGCATTGACTAGAGTTACATATTTCTTTGGCATTGGCCAGAATAAAGACTTGTAACATATAGATTCCAAATACGCCTTTCCAATTTACAATCGTACGAACGGCACCTTAATCTATCATTATTTCTTTGTTAAGACCAGCTGAATAAAATGTTTAGCCATGGATTGATAGAACCCTCCATGCGCTATGTACCACTGAGCTAAGGTGAATGGTTACTAGCTTAGATCGCCAGAAATGGGAAATAATATCCTTTCGAATGTAACTCATGATACAAAAAATAGCGGAAAGCTAACTTCGGCTCAGCCGGAGTCTTCAGATTTTGACCAAACTTGGTGAAGTCATAAAAAAGCATAGAAAACTTATAAATATGAAGTCTGATGACGATTTCACTCAAAACAAAAAAGTTTTCTCACTAAAACTAGTTTTTCGACTGACCATTCCTATCGCAATCATATGTTATAGTCGTCCGGTCCGACAAATGTGCAGCGTATTTGTACTACAAGACTTCGTGGAAAGCTTCGGAAGATAGATTTCAAACTGACGGAGGAAAGCTTCGTTCCATGCGTTACAAACATCTCGACAATTTTAAAATATCCTTAGCAAGGATTTAAAAATAGAATGTAGTGCAATTGAGGGTGTCCTGGAAATCTCTAGAGATTTTGGCTTCGGTTGGTTTGCAAATCGCTCGAAAAATCCGTCGGTGTCCCAGAACTTCGAGAGCTTTCATTATACTCTGTACCAAAAGTATAAAAGTTTGTGCAAAAGTATGTAACAGCCAGAAGGAAGCATCTCCGACCCCATAAAGTATATATATTCTTGATCAGCATCAACAGCCATGTCCGTCTGTTTGTCCGTTTGAACGCACAGATCTCAGAGATGGTAAGAGATAGAGGTTTGACATGTATGGGACTTATGCTTCTTATACTTGCAGGCAGATCAAGTTTATTTTCAATTTTTGCCACGCCCCCTCCCGCCCCCGCAAATTGGAAAAAAACGTAATATCTCCCACAGTTTTATAGATAGAAGGTTTGTTCCTTCTGGACATATTTAGTAATCAGGATTATTTATCGATCCGCCAAAGGAATGGTAAAAATCGGATGAACGGTAGTAAAGATATGAGCAAACGAAAATTCAATATATCTGGGCTGCTCCTGCAGCAGCAAAACACATACATATGTATGTAGATGTATGTATGTATGAGCAACGACTACACGCAAATGATAGCCAACAATATTTTAGGACAAATTTTTATTTAACGATTCATATTGGATCGTTGTGGGTGTGATGACCCCGCCCCGCCAAAAATTTCACCTTTTAAATGAATTAAACCTTCAAATATATTGTCTGAGTAATTCCAACAACGAAATCCTATACAAAACCTAACAGCTATGGCTAGCTCATTAGATCCAATTGGATTCTTGCAGCTTGCAAGTAATCACAATGATGTTAAGTCATTCTGGTCACTCCGGAGTCCCGCGTAGTTTTCGATGTACGCCCATCTCTAGCTCTGGCAAATGCAAAGGTTTTTTTTTGTCTGCGGCGCGTGCCAATCCTCTCTCTCCTAATTATACTCTGTACCAAAGGTACATAGAGTATAATAAGTTTGTGCAAAAGTATGTAACAGCACCTTAAATGATAAGTATTTAAGCAACTCAAGTCGACTCGTAGGTCTTTATTCATATATCGACCCCATTGCTATTACAATGGCCTCCTCGTGGTGTTCCCTGGATACCGATTTTATATAATATAATCGGGAGCAAATGCGAGCGGCGACCCCAACTGGTACAGAGTATAATATAGCCGGGCTTGACCGACTTTCTTCCTTGTTTTATATTAAACTAAGTATCTGGCAGCTAATAATCGGTATATCCGCCATTATTTTGCAAGACTTCCTCCATTCGTCTTGGCATGGAGGAAATTAACTTGCGACAAGTTCCAATTGGAATGTTGTACCATGCTCTTTGGACAATATCCCAAAGTTGATTTTTATTTTGACAAAAAGTCTTTCCGACCTCTCTTTTGAGTTCACCCCAGAGATTCTCGATGGGATTAAGGTCCGGGGATTGACTTGACCACTCAGGAACTTCCACATTTTGCTCTCGGAACCAATCCTTTACTACTCTAGAGGCGTGCTACGGGTCATTATCCTGCAGAAACTTCCATAAAAGTATTATTATCCTCAGCATATGGTAGCATCACCGCATCACTTGGGATCAAAATTTTTGCCTTTCGTACGACGAACATTTCTTTTGGCATCATTTCCAAATAAAATTTTTGTTGGTTTCGTCACTCATCTGTAAATTTGCCGATCAAAGCAAAGGAATCCTGCGAGCAATCCTACCTGGTTGTTTTGCTATTGACAATCGTTGCCGAACGGTCCGTGATGACACAATATTCCCAATTTCACTGGCAATCGTTATGGAAGACTTGAACGGGTCGCGTTTAACCAACTTAACCATGCGATCGTCGGTCTTAGATGAAGGTGCTCTCCGAGTTTCACCTATTTTTTCCGGTTTTAAGGCATTGGTTTCGAAGTTTTGAAAACGTTTCATTAACATGGCAAGGGATTTATACGTTTTTCCTTCATCTCGGAGTCGTCGAATGAGCCTTCTCTCCTCCGCACAGCAGTGACGCCCACGGCCCATCTAATACAATTTGAATGGTTATTAAGTCCCCATTTATTTATATTTTCATTATACCTTACCTTCTGCAACCAAATAATTGTATTTATAATCTGCAGGTTAATGTTTTGCTTCATACACCTATTTTATTGACCAGCCGAGTTTGCAGTCTAACAAATAAAACAATCCACAATTTTTCCCAGAAATCTAATTAATTCCGGGAATTCACCCAATTCGTACCGATGCCGTGTGACCATATTAAGAAAGTATAGCTTCCTTATTAAATGTTATGGTTATGTCCATGAGTGTACGTATTAGTCAGAAACCAAAGTAAAAGTACCCCAGAAAACGGAAAATACTAAATGCTACGGAACACATTTCAACAAATAACAATTATAAACATAAGACTCGTTTCTAGATCAATCATTTCTATGGCAGCTATACATGGTCACTGGAATTTTCTTATTGTGGATCATAGGGTGTAATTTCGATTTCAATAAACTCCTCACAGCACATTTGTAATTTAATTGGTTGAAAAGAGATTTTTAAATTTCGATGCCATAAGGCGGAGTGGATCTGAAATTATAAATAATTTAGGAATGTGTTCAAACCGTTAGAAAATTGAGTCACCTTACTTTTTGGCCAATGTCTTTCAAAGGTGTGTTGTCAAGACATATTGTGAGCGGAGATTGGCGAAAATCAAGTGCATGTACAAGTGGCAGCACGAGGGCACTTTGTTCCACAAACAAATGTGCATCAAACTGATTTCCAGACAAGTTGAGAACTTGCAATGTTTTACTTGAAGCTGCCACAATTTCCCAAATCTCCATGGATGAAGTCCAATAGTCTCGATTCATTTCAATCAAATGCAGTTCTTCTAATTGTGGCAATTCATCGCAAATTTTTTGCAGAAACTGCTTTTTAAATGCATTCCTAAAAAAAACCAATCGTTGTAATTTTTTCAAACTTGCTGTGCTAAATGACAGTCCATCATTGTCGTGGAATTTCTTGGCATTGAAGATCAGTGATTTCACTCGAAGTGGCTGCAGATCGGCCACTACGCACAGCGGATAAGTATTGTCTTGAAGGTCTTTTAAGGGTAACGTTAGCTTGACTAACTTGGGCAGAAGGAAAACCCGACGAAATATTGAAAGATTTGGAGGGAAATAAAAGTGCAGCTCTTGCAGCTGAGACCAGCGCCACAGATGCGCTCCGGGTATTTCTACTCCCAAAGTGAGTTTCGTGAGAAATGGGAATAGATGTGTTAAGAGCAGTGTGTTCTCATCGTTACTCTCTAATGATGATAAACGTTTATTGAGAAAGTCGTCTTCTCCTGATGGCTTCGCCAAAAAGTCCAGTGTATGCAAATTGGGGAAACTGAAGCCTTGGAACGATCTTAGTGCTATCCCAGTGGCTCCGATCAATACCAACTCTTGAAGGGATTTGGACGAGCATTCCATAAGCTCATGCACTAGCCCTGGCAAATAAATTTCATTAATAAATATGTAAATATGTATTGTACATGCGATTGTATGCATGTATGTAACCTACGCGCGTTTAGCTCGTCCCAGGTAACGGTAACCGTGGCCTTCTTAAGCGTACCCCAGTGCCTGATGACATTTCTGTGCAGCTGCTCGGATACTTTTGCCAGCTGTAGTTGATCCCGAACCGAAACAAACTTTATTATGTATAGCCAGCAATCATCATTAAGTAAATTTGTCATTATTTTGAGATTCCAGTATAAAACGATAAACAAAACAATGATCCATCAGCTGTTCGAATTGCTTTGAACTGCTTGCTAACACAAGTTAGAGATGTGCCGTATTTACGCATAAAATGTACTCACGATCACGCCAAAAATATACCGATGTGTCACGAGCACAACCGGCTGGGAACTGCATTAGACGAATTAGATCAACTATACGAAAGCTACACCATAATTAGTTAACTTAAAAACAAAAAAAAAACACTAAAAGTTTAAATATACAAAATTTTTTATTAAATATGTTGAGAGGTTGCAGAGGGTATTATAAAATTGTGCGGATGTTTGTAACTCATTGAAGGAAACATATCCGACCACATAAAGTATATATATATTCTTGATCAGCATGACGAGCTGAGTTCATTTAGCCTTGTCCGTCTGTTTCTATGCTATCTCCTCCGTCAGTTTTAAGGCTATCCTCACCAAGCTTTGCACGAAGTCTTTTGGTACAAATACGCTGCACATTATTCGGAACCGGCCGGATCGGCTGACTATAGCATATAGCTGTCATAGAACGATCGGTCGAAAAACTAGTCTTAGTGAGAAAAATTTTTTTGCTTATAATGGAAACGCCTCCAAAGTACGTAAATTAGTTTACTATCCTTTCCCATGATTTCACTAAGTTTGGTCGAAACCGGTTGACTATAGCATATAGCTGCCATATGAACGATCGGTCGAAAAACTAGTTCTAGTGAGAAAAACTTTTTTGTTTTTAATGAAAACGTCCTTTTCATTGGCATACACTTATTTTATATATTTTTACACAATTCTACAAAGTTTGGTCGAAATCGGATGACTCCTCCTCCTCCATCAGTTTAAAAGCTATCTTCACGAAACTTTTCGTTCGAAAAATAAGTTTTAGTGAGATAACCTTTTTTGTTTTAAATGGAATCGACTTCATATTTCGTGCATGTTAGTTTGATATGCTTTTCCATGATTCCACTAAGTTTGATCGAAATTGGACATCTATATAGTATGGCTCCCTAGAAAAGTAATTTCTGAAAATTAATCTTAGAAAAAAGTGCTGCAAGGGTATAAAAACTTTAACTGAGCCGAAGTTAAAGTAATTCATAGAACTATCTGTCACATAAAAATACATAGAACTAAGTACATTATAAGTTTATTTGACACATAGAAGCGTTTTAGAAGATGCGACACGTTATCTTATTTAACGCTGTCTACAAAAAATGCTGAAAAGTCCAACTAAAGTCAAATAAAAGAAAATTAATCGATTTGTAATGTTTTCTTAGTATTTCAATGAATTTTTAATGAATCTTAGAAACGAAATGCACACAAAATGGCCAGTTGTGGTAATGATTCTTAGCACAAAAAAGTCCCAGGACAATACTTGTATATATATGTATGTTTTTAGGCTGATTCGCAAACAAGCTCCCGTTTCTGATAGATTAAGATATGTCAATCGAATGAAAGCAATATTTTAAAAATTGTTTTTCGTACTCAGAATATTTATCCACTTCGACTTTGCATCATTTCATCGAAATCAGAAATGGGAATAGACCTGTTTTCGAGTTGATGAAATTAATGGCTTATCCGTATAGTTAAACCTAAAAATTATAAGTAAATGGAAGAACTCATTTGATTGGCACTTGAGGGATGCATTTGTAGCTAGTGGTACAACCGATAAACATTTTAATAATACTACAAAATTTCGGAGTCAGTTGATGAACCGAGCACCGTTTCTTAAAGATAAGAAAATATAAATGCTTGAATATCGAAAAATTCTTAAAATATTAAATAAAATATGTACAGTCTTCGAACATAATTGTTTTCACTCAAATCTCTGGATTAAATCTGAACCCCATTTGTCTGTCCAGCGGTCACTGTTGTTGTAACCATATTGTTGTTGCTGTTGCTTCCATTGTTGACCACCAGCTCCATATACTGAAAGGGCACATGATAGCTTTGACCCCTGTGCTCCACAATTAAATGGCCTCGACCACTCGATGCTCCCACTACAGTTACAGTTTCGCCTTTCTTTAGTTGTTGCGGCTCTGACTGAGACGGGGTGCCTGCTGGCGGATTAGCAATCGCGTCCTCGGGAAAGTTCATTTTCATGATGCGACTTTGCGGATAGCCCAACTTTGAGTTGCCCGTTATGGTGTAGGCTCGAGAGGCTGGTACAGGTGGTGGACGTTCCTGGAAGTAACAAGAAATGACATGAATGAATTCTTTGTTAGTAGTTTTAATACACCAATACTTCTCAAGATTTTATAGAATTCTAAAACAGCATTATCTAAGAGAAGAGACTGAGAAATAATATCCACAGCGATAATATCAGGGATGCAAATCGATCGGAAATAAGAACTGGTTTGGTTCAGAATTTTTGAACAGCAGGCTCGGCTTATTACATGGTTTTTGAAGCCAACTAAACCGCGGTTTTGGTTCAGTTAAGTGGTTCATTCTCAATATATTATGTATTTATTGAAGATCTGTTGCCGCTTTCGCAGAATATTCTGATCTACGTTCTTGAATCGGCCGAAATTCTGTCAAATCTCAACACGTAAAGCCCGTCTTTAAGTATACCGACCCGATTTTTTCATGAATCTGCACGTTAAGTTTTTTTTCTCACTTTTGAAGTTCCCATAAGTTTCAGAAAGGCCAAAACCTTATATCTGTTCTAAGATCGGCCTTAATTCCGACGAATCTCAACCCTTAGAGCCCGTGCCTAAAATAACGTCCAGAATTTCGTTTTAATCCGTTTGGAAAATTAATTTTTTCGGACTTTTGATAGTAAGGCAGTCCGAAAAGTTGGCCAAATCGAATTTCTGTTCGTCCTTAATTTTGCCGACTCTCAAGGCCTAAACGACTTTTTAAGTATAAAGTCGAAAGTTGTCTTTAAAACTGTTTGAAAAAAAAGATTTTAGATATCATTTTGTTTCTTGGATCGCCCTTAACTTGAGTACGTCGTAGCGAGTTAAATCGAATGCGCACCTCTGGTACAGAGCATTAATATTCCGCGATTGCGGGTTAATCCTTCAATCTCTAGAGATTTTGGTATCGGTTGGTTTGCAAAACCCTCAAAAAATAGATTTTTAGAGCGAAGCTCTTTTATCTGGCTTTGCAGCAGCTTTGGTCTTTGCAAAACAGCCATAGCAGCATAGTTGGGTGGTGGATTAGCGGTGACCAAAACAGTGACGAAAAAGTGACCGAAACAGTGATCTAAACAGTGACCGAAACAGTGACCAAAATAGAGGTGGAAAACTATCGATGGCACAATCGTCACTATCGATGGTACATATACGCTGCTAAATATACGGGCTAAATCAACTCAGCTCGTCATGCTGATTAAGAATATATATACTTTATGTGGTCGGAGATGCTTCCTTCAATGCGTTACAAACATCCGTACAATTTTATAATACCCTCTGCAAGGGTATAAAAACAAACTGCAAGGGTATACAAACTTGGGACGAGCCGAAGTTAACTTTCCCCTATTTTGTAATTTAAAACTGGGCACTTTTGTATTTCTAGGCAAATTTGTATAAATTAACATACCATCGAAAACTATTTGTAGTTATCGATGGTATGCAAAAAACTATCGCCGACTATCGATGGTGACGACTATCGATAGTTTTCCACCTCTAGACCAAAACAGTGAACTAACAACGACCAAAACAGTATTAAAACAATTACCAAAACAGTGGCTAAACAATGACAGAAACAGTGACGAAAACAGTGACCAAAACAGTGACCAAAACAATGACCGAAACAGTGACCAAAACATTGACCGAAACTGTGACGAAAACAGTGACAGAAAGGTCCCAAAGTGTAGGTTGTTTGAAGACCGAGAGACCAAAATGTTTTTTCAAAAAGGTTCCTGTGAACAAAGTCAAGTGGAGCAGAGCGTAACATTGCGAGAGAGAATGAGAGAGCACACATAGTTTTTCGCATACATACAAACGTGCGTTGATATCGGTAGACTAAGAAGCACACACTGATAGCATACATTGAAAAAAGACCTTTTCAGCAAGCGGTCTCTGCAAATAGGTTGGAAAAAGACCAAGAGCGAAAAAACCAAAACAAATGTGTTTCTCTCCTCACCCAACCGAACACTATCAGAGAGCGTAGTTAAAGGTTGCTTCCGTCCCTCTTTGTCAATGTGCCGCACGAAACCGGTTTTTTTTAGACAACTGCAATGAGGGGACCGGTCAGAACTCAATGAAAATGAGCTGCCGTCCCTAAAAGATCGTAGGATCGAGAGTAGTTCCGAACAACTTCCAACACCTTCAAATGCTTCAAAAGAATGCGACAACTTTTCCACCAGTACATTACTAAATTTTGTAATATCTGCGCTCAAAAAATTATAAAACTATTTGGGAACCCCTATTTTAAAGCTAAGAAATAGTTTGATACTATGATAATTTCATAGTAGTTCAAAAGATCCAAAAATAATGTTGAATTTCTAAAAAAAATGTCAATAAATGGATTTGAAAATTCAGCAACAATTTCTTTTGTTAAAATAACAAAATTTATAAAAATATATAGCATTATAACATCGATTTTCGATGGGGCAAAAAAAAAAAAAACAAAATACAAAAATACTTTATATTGAGGGTAATCACTAGCCCTCGTAAAATGGCAAAGCGTAAAAGTGTAAATCCAAAAGGTTACAAAGCAACAACAAAACACGTTGGGGTATGTTTAAAAAATCAGTCGTAAATGTGAAAAAGAGTAATGTTTTGAAGTGTTGTAAAATTTTCCAAAGAATCGGTAAAAAATGCTTAGTATTGAGCCATTTCAAGATTTTTGTCTTAAAAATGTGCGGTCACACCAACAAACAGTAAATTATAAAAAAGAAAACTGGAAGGCAATGCAAAGATCTGGAAGAATGTTATGACGACAAGCGTTTCCGCAAGGCCCAGTGCCCCATTGTGGATCGGCTGATCTGCACGCTGATGTTGAAGGGACGCAACAATGGTAAAAAGCTGAGTTGCTGTCGCACTGTCAAGCGCTCGCTCGAGATGATTCATGCTCGCGTTAACCAGGCCATTTGGCTGCTGTGCACTGGAGCACGTGGGGACACCTTCCGGAACACCAATATCATGTTCGAGTGCTTGGCCGATAAGCTGATCAATGCTGCAAAGGGTTCCTCCAACTCCTCAATTCGAAAACAAGAAGAAGAAAACAACAATTTGACTGACATGTTTACAAAAAATTTAAAAAAACCTTTAACAATTCCGTAGCTTAACTGGGAGTCGTGAACACCCAAGATTTAAAAACATAAAAACTCTGTCTGTAACAAGACCTAAAGAGCCGCCATCACCTACTCCACACATTGTTTTAATTTTCCTTATTAAAACAGCTATTTTGCATACTATTTCTTAAAGGGCCAAGTCAATTTTCCGCTTTTCCAAAGCGTGTTGCACCCTTTGTCTTGGCACTTTTATTTTGTTTTATATTCACTAGTCAAGTTTTGGCACTCAAATAGCTCGTCTAAAAATCTCGTTTATAGCCATTTTACACTAGGACATAAAGGCTGCCTTTACTGAAAATTGCCTTAAGTCTGCCGGTAAGGTGTGCCTTCGCCATACAATAAGTTGACAGTTTTGTTAAAAATTAGTTTGGCCGAAATTACGGCAGGTTTTTACAAAAAAAGTTGTCCCTGAAAATGACTACAGTGAATCAAAAGAGGTCGCTCAGTAGCTCGTGTGTGGTAAATTTACGCTTTACCATTTTACGAGATCTAGTGAATACCCTAATTCTTTTGCGAGTAATGTAATTTTAAAAAAAGAAAGAGCTTCGGTCGTACCGGGCGTTCCACGATGCCCACTCTTTTCTTGTTTGGAAATTTAGTTGGGTTTGTGTCTAACATAATGGTCCATCTCATCAAACAGGGATACACACCGCGCTATAAAAGGTCATTTTTTATACCTTCTCATTAAAACTTCAAAGATGAAGCCTGCAATGCCAACTGAGGCTGAGTGTCAAGTTGGTTTTTCTTGTGGCAACCTTCGATTGATTTTGCGAACAGTTATTGAAATGGAAATTTCAGTATAAATTGACATTTTAGGCAGAAGATCGCTTATGAGCATAACATGATCTAGAGCCAGCTAAAAACTTCACGTTAACTGTATAAAGGTCATAAAAACAGACATTTAAGCAGGGATGCAAACCGGTTCTTAACCAAACCGCTTTGTCCAGCTGGTGAACCGAACCGCAAACCGAACAGGCTTTCTTTCAGAAATCTTTCACAAAAGATAAATGGTTGGGCTCGGTTCAGTTCTCCGATGAGTTTTAAAACGTGAATCGCTTTTCTCTAGCCAATGGGCGTATTCAGCAGATAAATCCGATTTACAATTTCTGATTTATGATTGCCGATTTTACCTGCTGAATAAAGTGATTGCAGATTGCAATTGATAAATTTGACGAACAAGATTGCTGAGATGGAAAAATGTATGATTGGTGAGACCGTTTACCGATTGCACGTTAACCCCAAAAATAAAAATAAACTGACAGCTCTTAAAAATTGTGCATAAAATGAGTTGTGGAAACATGAATTTAATTGGGACGGTCTTTTGTGAGGATGAATTTAATATGGGAATAATTGCTGATCTGGCCTCTTCAAAGGGGACCACTGAGAGACGGAACTGATCGTTAGTAAAGATATAGCCTTTAAGGATGACTTGACACAAATTTTACAACTTGCCCGCCGATCTCTTTAGCCAGGAGAGTTTTATCTCATACGATTAAAAGGTTGTGTAAGGTGCATTATGCACGTATTCTTTCCTAGCCGAGATTCTCCGTTTTCATAATTTTTTGACAATCTTATAAGGATCTTAAAGATATTCAAATGGTTTATAGTAATTCAATTTCCAAAGTGTGCGAAAAGTCACATTACAACAGAAATCAGAATAATTCATAATTAAGATCCACTGAACCGAACCGAAACCGCGGCTCAGTTAGCTTCAAAAACCATTTTATTCACCGAACGGGCGGTTCAGAAACTGTGTGAACCACTGAACCGAACCAGTACTTATTTTCGATTGGCTTACATCCCTGATTTAAAGTAAAACAAATAAAATATGTTATTCATTTGATGCCATGAACATCCATGTTTTGCAAGCTCTAGAGCAAGGAGTATTTAAAAAATCATTTGGAATCACTCGCCACTTAGATTTATTGTTCTTTCACTATTAGGCTCGAATCAAAATAAGGCAACCCTCGTACTTACCAAATCCAATCCAAATAAACTACAAGTCTGCTGTATAATCTTCTGATCACATTTTTCATGCGGATCCGGTGGTGGGGTGCCAGCAATGGGCTGAGGTCGAGGCCTGGTCACAGTACCACAGTTACCCAAATTTGTGGACTTGGCAGAAAGGCGTGGGACTGTCGAAGAGAATGAAGAATGACTTTTCCTTCATAGTCAGATAGCTACAAATCACTCACCTGTATTGGGAGCTGCTGCAGCCACCGCAACCAAGGCAGCCATGGTGTTGGCTGTGTTGGACTTGCTCAGAGAACTGTGAGAGTTGTTGGGTTTGGCCACTGGCAGGGGAGCAGACGCTGCAAGTCCACCACGTAGACGTTTACCACTGTTGCTGCCCATTTTCTTGCGCCACCACCAGCCACGCCAGGTGGCCTGCATCAGGGTGGCGCTCTTGTGTCGAATCTCCGTTCTTAAGTGTTCCAAGTGCTGACGAATGCCCTCGCTAAGGAAGACATGTCGCTTGCCTGGGGCCCAGGTCAGAGTAACGGAGCCATCTAAAACAGGAGGCTGTTCCATGGCATATTCCAAAATGAGCTGGCAGTCCTCCAAAGCCTTATCCTCACTTCGCCGGAGCAACCGAAAGGGGGCCAGCATTCTGTAGCGTGCATTGAACTGCTTGAAGCGCATGCGGTGCGGGAAGCCCGAGGCCATAAGGTTCACTGTCTCCAGGACCTGCAATGACCGAATCTGACGCACAACCGTGGCTCGATCGAAGCTGCCCGCCTGTTCGGCTCCATTACTGCGTATGCAGCGCACGAAATGCGGTCTGGCATGGACCAAGGTGCGCAGCAGGTTATCCAGACGTGTGTGAAAGTCTTGAGTGAGTGTGGATACGGGCTCATCCCCGTTCAATAGATCCGAGTGTGAAGTGGGCGAAATGCGAAAACTCAAGCCCCGCGGAGCTTGCGGCTGGGCATACAAAGCCTTCAGTTCGGAGCCAAAGAGGTGAGTGGCAAACCCAAAGTTGCAGGTATGCTTATAGAAGACAGCGACCAGATCGTCGGGCACCACATCCCGGTTGGTATCCAAGAAGTCCGTGGTATCATACTCGACCCTTCCGGCAAAGTGCCGTATGAGAAACATGCGTGGATCGTGGGGCTCGGCTGTGGGTTTCGTCTCCAGCCGCGTGGAGCAGCGATGCTGTACCTTCAGCTTGGTCACATAGCTCTCGGCGGTTCCCCTTACCGAGCACTCGGCGTCCAGCATGCTCAGCAGGCCCGTGCGCAGGGACGAAATCAAATCAATGCAGGGCACGTTGTCCACATAGTCCACTTCAGTGTCGCACACAATGCCCTCATCGCGACACGATTCCACAGAGGACTTGAAGATGTGTGTGTTGTAGAAGTGTTGCATGGTCTCGGCACACAGATTGATGCACAGATGCTCCAGCTGAGCATGTGGCGAGGGTTCCTCGAACCCAAACATATCGAGTATTCCGATGAATCCGTCTGTGGCATGTCGCACTGCATTGTTGAGAGCGGCCATCGATTTGGAGCCAGCATTTCCTCCGCCTATGGTCGAGGCATGCTGGGAGGCAGCGTCTGCCTGATTATGCACCGACTCATTCGAGTCTGAGCTAAGGGTTCCCAGAGTGGAGCCCAGGCGCTTCAAGCTGTTGGCTCTTCTTACAATTGTGGCGACCGTGCGACAGTAGAGTGCCTTGGCCAGGCAGTCTCTGGTCATATTCGCATCCCCATCTCCGCAGACAGATTTCACCAGCTGACCGCGTACGTTGTGCGTGCGTGTCGTTAAGCCACGGAAGAGAGCTGCCGGCGGTACGCCCAACAGACTGGCCACTGAATTAAGTTCCGTTTCACCCTTGACATCCACTTCCAGACCCTGCAAAAGGAAAAGAGTGTAAGAATAAAAAATATTTCTTGCTCAGTCGAATATTAAACATCTTAATCATAATTTAAAATTCAGACGTAAATTACCCACAATTAGTCATCAGCGCAAGAAACTTCAAATTAAAATATGGCAGAGACTTCTCACAGCGTGACTCGAACTCACGTAAAATGGAACGCAAGAGCAAAGCTCTAGCCTCAACACCATACCCATAAGAAAAATTTAAGCGTAAATACGCATACAAACATCACTCTCTCTCAGAGTAGTGCTGCCAACTTAGCTATTTTCCCACATAATCTATTTTTAGCAACTTCATAACGAATAACAACAGAAGCTACGTCAACAATAGGTGGAGCCACTGCGCTTAGCAAGGCCAGCAGAAAGCGCCAGCGAATGGTTCTTAGTTCGGAAAATGAACTATAGAGGCGCTCTAAGATGTTTGCGCTAGAGATGTGCAAGGAAACAAATAAATTTCACCAAACACGAAGAAAATTAAATTTGGGTGTTTCATTTTGGCTTAAAACCAGAGTCCAAATTCGGCCGATCGCTTTTTCGGTTATGTGATATAGGTTAACGGATATTAACTTGATTGCGTTTGGTATTCGGATACGGTAACAGGTGAACAATATTAAAAAAAAATGTAATTTAAAACTGGGTTTTAAGTGGGTAACCAAATGTGGAATTTAGCCTTATGAAGCAGCAGAGAACGAACTGCATATTTTGCAATAAGGGAACAATTGATTTGTACGGCCACTAATTCTGATTGGGATTCATATTCTTGATTTAAAAAAAAAAAATCGCTGACAAATTTGTATGCTTTGATTAGACACGAAGAAAATCAAGAATGCTCATCATGCTTGAATAATAAAAATAAAACTCGGTAAAACTGGGTTGGAATTTGGTTGGAAGAGATTTCTGGGACACCGCCAATAAATAGAAACTTTAATTGAAGTCATAGTGAATGTTAGCAGGCTTAAGGTCGAGGCTTGATTATAATTCAATAAAGTGAATTTAAGTGAAAATAATCATTATAAATAATTATTAAAGAAAAAAAAATTTTTTTTTTAATAACTAATAGAGAGTAGTTTGTTTTAATAAAATTCCTTAATAAAAATAGGGGAAAGTTAACATCGGCTCGGCCGATGTTTTGTATACCCTTTCAGCTTCCATTGAAAACAAAAAAGTTTTTCTAAGACAACTTTTTGGACCTTAATTTTTTATTGGATTAATACTATATAGATGTCTGATTTCGACCAAACTTGGTGAAATCATGGAAAAGCATAATACACTGTTAATTAAGAAATTTGGAGGCGATCCGATTTAAAACAAAAAAGTTTTCCTCATTAGAGTTTCTTTTTCTACCGATCATTCATACTGCAGCTATATGCTATAGTCATCTGATTTTGATAAAACTTTGTATAAATATGTTAAATTTTATTAAATAAGAATATGCCAATAAAAAAGGACGTTTTCATTAGAACAAAAATATTTTTCATCACTCGAACTAGTTTTTCGACCGTCATCCGATTTCGAGCAAACTTTGTAGAAGTGTGTAAAAGTATATAAAATGAGTGTATGCCAATGATAAGGACATTTTCATTAAAAACAAAAAAAGTTTTTCTCACAAGAACTAGTTTTTCGACCGATCGTTCCTATGGGAGCTACATATATGTTATAGTCATCCGATTTCGACCAAACTTTGTAGAATTGTGTAAAAGTATATAAAATAAGTGTATGCTAATGATAAGGACGTTTTCGTTAAAAACAAAAAAGTTTTTCTCACTAGAACTAGTTTTCGACCGATCGTTCCTATGGCAGCTATATGCTATACTCATCCGATTTCGACCAAACTTAGTGAAATCATGGGAAAGGTTAGTAAACTAAGAAGAACGTACTTTGAAGGCGTTTCCATTAAAAACAAAAAAGTTTTTCTCACTAAGACTAGTTTTTCAACCGATCGTTAGCTATATGCTATAGTCATGCATTGTTCCAAAAGACTTCGGGCAAAGTTTTTTGAGGATAGCTTTAAAACTGACTGAGGAGATAGCATAGAAACAGACGGACGGACGGACAGATGGACAGGGCTAAAACACAGCCGCGTGCTGAGGGGGGGGATGCCCCATGGTTACAAACGTCCGGACAATTTTATACTACCCTCTGCAAGGGTATAAAAAGCAGAATTTAAATAACTATTTCCGTTTTCAAATGAGACTTTTTAAAAAAAGGTCTAAAAACAGCCTTCCAATCAGCAATACCCTTTTAAGTTGATTCAGTCGAAGCAGCAAAAGTCGAAAAATATTTACTTTTCACAGCTTCAACTGTTCAATATGAATTGTTGCTTGTCTTTACTTCTGAATAAAATCAGAAGTCGCTGTGGAAACTAGTACAAAAACTGATTTCTGATTCTTTTGAGTAATTTGCTTGGCGCTGCTTGCTCTCAGCAGAGCAAGTCGGAACTGCTGGCTTAAGTCAGCAGCGACAGTCGAAACAGCAGCATGTGTTCAGCTGGTGTTTTTCTCAGAAATCAGCATTTGTACTTGCTTCGACAGCGACTTCAGATTTTTCTCAGAAGCAGCAGAAAGTCAAAAGCAAAAGAAATGAAACTTATTGCAGTATTTTAAACACTGGAAGGTATCATCTCCGACGACATAAATTATATATGGGCATTTCCAACGAAAGGTCCACCTAGACCAAAAAACTAAAATTACTTAAAAACACAATGTTTTATCATATTTTCTCGTTTTTCGTGAATTTTGATATCTATAACCTGTCTGAAGGTACAAAGAGTTGAACAAGAATCCAGAAGAATCCATAACAAACTATGTGATTGCAGTTGACTGTAAGGTTTTGCTTTGCATTATAACTGAAACCACATCAGTATCGTGATGGAAAAATATGTCCCGTGCCAAAGGGTTTAAAATCAAATTTTGGAAAAGTCAAAATTATTTGTTGGTAAAATCTAAACCATTTTAAAGAATCATCAATGCACAACGTTCTAAAATTAGTCGCATTCGGGGGTGTCCTAAAAATCTCTAAAGATTTTGGCTTCGGTTGGTTTGCAAATAGCTTGAGAAATCCGTCGGTGTCCCAGAACGTTTTCTTCGAAAGTATAGTTCTAAAGGTGTGTGTTTTAGATTATGGTCCTACTACAAAAACAGTGCTAAATTGTGTGGGTTTCGTGAAATCGCTTCTGGTTTGTTTGTGTATTAGCTGGTTTGTGTATTGGTTGGTTTGCCAAAATCTCCCAACAAAATTCGAGAGGTTTGAAAACAACCGAAAGAGATTTCTAGGACCCCGAGAATTGGTTTCGACACCGCCGATTGTATAATCGGCATTCTATTGAGCAGCAGTGGCAGAATCCGTCAAGTGAGCTCAGTACTGTCAGTACTGAAATCAACCCTGATTTGGAACTAAAAACATGACTTCCCGCCCTTACTTGCTTTCGGTTATGAATTTAACATGGACAGGGCGTTCTTTCAAGGCTTTTGCTTGCTTTTTAGGCATGAATATGAGCTCTGAATTTAATGGGTGGTGAAACTGTTCTGGTATCGCTTATGAACAGAAGTTATTTCTAATAATTATGCCTTATTTCATTGTCCAGATTTGAAGATAATAGTAAGGATTTTTAAAAAATTATTAGGATTTCCACCTTGAAAATTTTTAGATCAAGCAATTAAATAGATAAAATGACAAAACTGGTTGTCACGTATACCCCAAAAACTCGGCAAATATTTTTCTTGAAGGATCGCGCATTTCATAGATATTATATGGCGGTCCCATTGTTTTTATAATTTTTATTTTAAACTTGAGTTTATGTAATAATGGGTTGAGTCACAGATTCTTTAGTGATCAAGTAATATATTTTAGGACAGCTAAGTGTGTATTTTTACATGGTTTTTCCTGGAAGCCAAGTGTACTGTACATAGTACAAACGTCCGCAAGAGAGACCAAAACGAGAAAAATTTTGTCTATGCGAAAGATTTCTTTGGCTACACTTTTGACTTTGCAAAGTCAGATGCTTTGGTCTTTATGCCATAATGTAGAGGACTTCGACACTATAAGCGATAACAGAATGGCCTTTAATTGATGAAGGTCACGGAATTTTAGTCGATCGAAGTTCATTAGTCCATATCTATTCTACTTCAATTCTTCAATTTCATATATTATTTTATACAAGATGGAAACAGTTGTTTTAGCAGCAGTTAGTTTAGAATAGCGAAATGATTGCCATTCAGGATAATGTTTTCAACCCATAGGACTGTTTAGACCACCTTCCTCTTAAAATTACATGATATTCAAGGCTAAGAACAAGTTCTCAACTCACCCCTCCATCGATGAACTGAACATTGCCCAGCAGCAACACAGCAGCCAGTACTCGTACAACATCCAGAAATGGTATACCCAAGATTCCCAGACAAGTCTTCCAGGCGTGAAAACGTACAGCATCCTCTGGCTCATTCTGACCAATATCACCGCGTAAGTAACGCAAATTGGCCGGCGAGTATCCTTCCAGATGAAGCTTTTGACGCTCTTCCCTATTGAGACCCGCCAGCAGTTGATAGAATATGTGATAGTTCTTCTCTTTGGGCAGCGGACGAATGACACGTGTCTGATCCAGAAAGTAGCAATGGATCTTGGTACGGTAGAGGGCGCCGTCCGTCACCTGTACTTCGATGAACTGGCCAATGCGGCTCGACTCCGAGTTGGTGGTGGTTTTTGCCGAGCCCAGTGAGCGCAGCACAGTAAAGGCGGCAGCCAAATGCTTGAAGGCATCTGTCTCTGGACCCCCGCCGGCAATGGCAAAGAGCTGACGGAGCATCAGCATGGCATTGGCTGTCTTACCAGCACCAGAGGTGCCTGATAAAATGATGGCCTGGGGGTAACCGGTCTCGCTCTGTTGTCGTACGGCCTCCTGGACGATTTTCTGCAGCTGTGGAGCTAGTGGAAGCGCACGAGTGGAGGTGAGTGTCAACGGATTGCCCACATCCAGGTAGGGATTAATGGAGAGCAGAATGGGACCAACATTTGTCTGCAACAAATTGAGTTATTAGATTAAGTTATAGTACATTTCAATGATGAATCGAAGAATGATAATGATTTGGCTTGGCCCCAACGATTCCTACAATTCAATTTACTTGAACTGGACTTCCTAGCATCTGTTTTCGACTTGGCATTTTCAGCATCTATGGAAAAACGGAAATCCTGGCGTCTAGCCGTTGTCTCCGACTTGTCAACTGCACTCGGACGACATATAATTATGGAAAATGATCGGTGAATCTGGTGGCTGAGTGCAATTTTAATTTAATGACAAACTATCTGAAGTAGTTGCATCAACCGAGGAAGACCAGTTTTGCCTTCATCTGGTTCTGGTGGACTCATAAAAAGTGAATCTAACAGCCGGTTCATGATCATCGGGGCTACTTGGTTACTCACAAAGTACCGCTGCTCGTTGAAACGGGCCTGCAGCGTACGCATAACGGCATGCTCGGTAAGTGGTCCAGTCAAATGGATTAGATCCTGCATGTCCTGGGGCTGTTTGGCTACCACATTCGTCTGCTGATGCAGCTTCTCCGGAAATCCAAAACCAAATGGCAAGGTTTTGATGCTCTGGCAAGGATTGGCAGGTTTCGGCACGGGTATAAATGGCAACTGTTGGCTATGATGGTGATGGTGGTGATTATGAATATTAGTCGCTACCACACCCACCCCTGGGTTGGACAGACGCAGGGGCAGTGTGTTAACTTGGGTGTGAGAATTGTGGCCCAGAATGTTGCCCAAGCTGCCTCCATGTGGCAGTGTGGCATTGCCTCCCGAACCACCTCCATGGCCATTACTGTTTAGATGCTGTGATAGGGAAGACTTTTCGCCCAATTGGTGTGGCAGTGGATGCGGAATTGAAGTGTTACGAGCTGATACCACAGCTCCCGAGCCAGAGTTGGCGGGCAATGTTTGGCTAAAGTTGTGATGCTAGTTGGGGAACAGAAATCCACATATTTATTAGTGCTAGTGCAAGATGGGATTAGAGTGAACTCACCTTGGGCAGCGTATGCTGACCATTGGCATGCTGCTGCAAGGCACTGGCTGAAAGGCCAGCTCCGCCAGAACTTAGATTCAAATTCGGACTCGATGCATTTAAATCAAAGTTCGCCGCTTTGGGGCCCTGGGAGTTTCCACCGGCGCCTCCTCCTCCTCCAGGAGAGGCATGTGACTGGCCTTGACCCTGGCCCACATGCAAGCGGTTGCGCAAGGTGACCAGCTCAGTGCTTAGGCTCTTAAGGCGTTGTTGCAAGTGCACTGCCTCATTGGATGATGATGCATCTGAAATAGGAAATTTGAAATGCATTAGTACTTCAATTGTCAATTTAGATTCTCCTTTAACCACTAAAACAGCGATGGTTTTGCCTGGCCCGCACACAGACTCGAGCCGAGCGCTGGTCGAGGCTTCTGCCAAGAGAGCAAATTTCGTTTCATTAGCTTGCCAGCAGCGGTGCGCTTGGGGATTTACGTCGCTTTGAATTTATGATGGCGCCAATATTATATAAGTATTTTTCTCTAATGATTGCTTATGCTCAGCTTCTAAGTAAAAACCCTAAGCATTCTCCCATTGGGTCCAAAATTTTCGCTTGTCAAACAACGGAGTTAAGAGCGAATCTTTCAGATTAATGTGTTATAGGGATGGACCACGACATCTCAATCAAAATAAAAAAAAAAAAAATAGAGAATAAGAAGGAATATTAATAAAGAAAAAAGAGAACAATATATAAAAATAAAAAAAAAAATATTAGGATAGTTTTTTGCAGGTAGCCGAGGCGCAACCGCCAGATGGCTGAGGGCCGGGGTGGTTGCCTGACTTAAATCATTCTTGGGGCAAGATTTGTACCACAATTCTCTGAGTAGCCTTTGAGAACGTAGTGTGACCAGACAACATCAAAAAGTCAGCTGAGGCTTGTTGAAAACAATAGGGCTAAGGTGTTTGATAAATAAAGAGTTTATAAAATTGGAAAGTCAAAAGTCGTAGGCAATGCCATGGTTTTTGTCATTGAGGCATTTTGTGTAGCGCTAAGTAGCGGACTTTCTCAAACCAAGTAGCAAAGAGAGATCCGAAGAAGAATTTCTCTTGCAAACCGATGTTACTACAGGCTCAGTAGGCAGTTCAAGAGTAGAGCCCTCTCTCGAAAATCGAAAATTGCGCTTTACAAGTCTAATAAGCGACTTGTGAAGCGCAGTTTCCCAGTCTTGCAATACGGCGCCGAAGCATGGACATTAACAGCAGCTCGGCGTGTTCCAGAGAAATGTCCTTCGGAGGATTTATGGACCTTTAAAAGTTGGCGATGTGTTCCGCACCCGTATGAACCACGAACTGTATGAGCTCTATGGGGACACTGGACTAGTCAAGCGCATTAAACAACAGCGGCTGCGCTGGATTGGACATGTTACTCGTATGGAAGAAGAGGCTCCAGAAAAAATATTATACAGTCAGAAGGCGAACTATTTAGTGACAGTCAGAAGCCTGGGACGACCGAAACTAAGATGGAAAGATCAGGTGCTGGAAGGCATTGACCAACTGGTGCCAGCTCGCACAAGTCAGAGGCGAGAAGCGGGCATTAATTGCAGCGGCCGAGACCGTCAAACGGTTGTGATTGAAATATCAGTCCAAATAAGAAGAAGAAGAAGTAGCAAAGGCTTGAATTGAATACGGTTTTTTCAATACCGAAATTATACTCCTAAGTCTGTCTTTAACTCTGAAAAGATTAATTTAAGCTAGAGCTTGTAATCTGCTCGACTTGAGATTATATATACTTTATAGGGTAGCAAATGCTTCCTTCTACCTGTTGCATACTTTTGCACAACTTCATGATCCTCCCTTTCCCATTTTTAATGGGAACAGGGTATAAAAATTTAATATGTTTGAGCTTTTTTTTTTATGTGCGACATTTTTAATCTTCTCTGCATAATCGCCATTGATTTCAAAGCATTTTTAAGCCAATGGATCCACTTGTCAAAACAGTCTTCAAAATATTGCTTTTCAAGCTTTTTAAGTTCAGCATTTACCGCATCAATTATCTCCGCATTGGTGTTAAAGACCTGTCCCCTCAAATTTTTGGAAATAACCAGAAATCACAAAGTGCTAGATCCGGACAATATGGTGCTGGACGTATTCCTTTGATGCCAGGAGCGCAATTTTTTTTTTTTTTTTTTTTTTTTAAGCTTATTTTGTATTTATTGAATCTTCTCTTAATGAGACTAACAATAATTTTTCAGATCTTAATCTAGAAACTATTTTATAAACCATCCCCTGTTGGAGATAGTTTGTGTTCTGCGGTTGGCAGGTCATTTCTCCTGAGACGAGAATGCGTTGCTAGCATGGAAAGAGATTTTGCAAGTTGATTTGGGTGGGTAAGTAGCTTCTTCTAGTTTAGCTAGAGAGCGCAATGAAGTTACTTGTTGTTTCGGCGGTAGAAAATAACGCCGCAGGTCCTTTTCCTTTCGGTTTTCCAATAAATTTTTGAAAACTTTTGGCAAGCAGTCATCAGTATACCTTATAGCAGTTACGGTCTGCCCCTTTTCCAGGGGAATAGCAGCTACAATTTGGTGAAGTAAACTGATATAATCACTTTTGTTGATGACTTTTCTTGCTTAGCTTTTATGGGTGGGTTTGCTCCAGTTGGGCACCATACCATGGACTGTTGTTTGGTTTCCGGATCGTACTTATAGAACCAAGCTTCGCCACCAGTAACAACTGTATTAAAGTTGCCGGACTGCCCATTTTCGAACTTATTTAGAAAATACTGGGCAAAGTGCACTCGATCCTCTTTTTGGGCGGTATTTAAAATGCGTGGAACCCATCTTGCAGACTTCTTCGTGTACAGTAGATCATGGTGCAACATTCGAGATACGGAAATGACATTTAAGCCCAGTTCATTGGCAATCATTTCCTGTGTTGATCGAGAGTCTTCGTCTAGGTTAGCTATACCTCTGGCTCGAAGATTTTGGTCGACCTTCTCGCGGCTCGTCCTCTACAGAAAAATGTCCCTTCTGTAATCTTTTGAACCACTGTGAAATAGTTTTTAGAGATGGTCCAATCGTCCCATATGCAATTTGGCATTCATCGAATACTGCTACGGCTAGTTCAAAACCGTAGAGAATCACTTGTCGAATTTCTGTTTGCGTTGGTGGTGGAATTTTATACGAGTCACCCTCAGCTATTTTGCGTTTTCTCATCTCCATTTTAACCGATCTTTCTGAAATTTTAAACAAAGTCCTGTAAAACAATTACAAAGGATCTGCTATTTTTGGATTTGGCTAAAAAGTCACCAACTTACCGAACTTTTGTTAGTCCCCACGTATGGTTTTTACTCTTCCGTGGAATTTTTATTTCGATTTAAAGTTTTGCAGTGTGTAAATAATTCTCTTGCATTTACATTTTTCGAATCTTTTCCAAAATCCGCTGTGCTCTTTCGAGAATACTTGTATGTATTTTTCTGTACTTTTTACAGTTCTTGATCTAGGTCTTAGGCTTGTACCTAATCTGTCGATTGATACTCGATTGGTCATGGTAAAAAATGATTATCTACCAAGATCCAGAAGTCAACTGTCCTTTGGAAAATTGACAAATTCTAGCCTAAAACCGAGTGCCCTGGTGTAGTTATTTTTTGTTTGAATCTGAAAATATTTCTCCTTATTTTTGGTTCAGTTAAGTATTGTATTTATTTACTCTTTATTAATATGGCGTCCATAATAGCACCCGAGGTTAACATGCGTGAGGTGGCGAAGAGTTCGGAACTTCACCGTCGTGCCATTAAAGGATTTGCTCCTAACATTGGTCTGGCCATTGTTGACCACGATGATTTGAATCGGATTGACAACTTTTATTTGGAAACCCAGAAGTATCGCGACTTTTATCGTGATCCATACAATAAACTAAAGAAGCCAGCGCGCTTTCATCAACATCAAGGCAGATGTGGCATCAAACTGGATCGCAGTGTACAAATGCTGCGGCAACCAATCCAATGGGTCGAGGAGCGTAAACCGGTGGTTTATCCAGTGGTCTATCAACCGGATATGAATCTGGATATCGGTATGGCTGCGATAATGAAGGGACGCTTTGACCGCAACTCATGTGGCCGATACAAACGCTAGTGGAAAACGAATGAGTGCACTCTGCAGAGAGTCATCATAGAGTTATTTAATTTCCGTAGCGGGTTGAATAACACTATGATGATTCTCTATAGAGCGAATCGTTTCGTATAACAAATAAAATTTATGATTAATTGGGTCTTGTTTTAATTAGATAAGCACCTGGTAATTTTCTGGTAAAATTCTAATATCAAAATGGTTTATTTTAAAACTAAGAAATAGTACATATGTTACTGTTTTTACGACCTTTCTGCTAAGTTAACCTGCAGTCTTAGCCGGCTAGAGGTCATGTTATGCTTTTCCATAACTAAACAGGGACATGCAACACCACAGACGAGGCTTGATGACTGTACAGTAGTTTCAGGACCCGCCAAAGTCTTTCATCAGCAGTCGACTATAGTTCCAGCCGCCGTCTCTCCATGCCTGTAATGCCATAACTGCTTGGGAATTCCAAAGCAGCATCAGTGCAAAAACTGGCAACAGAAAGACAGCGCCGCAACAGACAGAAGCCCTTGTGTGTGTGTATGTCCCCAATTGGCCTTACCGTATTAGTGAGAGAGATTTACTCCTTGCTGACCAAAATGTTTGAGTGCATAATTGCATACAAACGGGTAGTAATTTACGATAATAACAAAGTGAGTCAACACAAAATTAATAGCTCTCCACGCGCCCATAAAGGGTAAAAATATGCGAAATAGGCAACCTTAAACTTATATTACCAAAAATCCAGTCTTTATTGGGGGTGTCCCGGAAACTCTAGGATTTTGGCGGTTTTTTTGAAAAATCCCAAAAAACCGTCGGTGTCCCAGAAAGAACTTGGGATTTTCTTATTAAAAATTGTTATGTGATAATGGTCCAACTACAGGGTGCTCGCAACCAATTGATAACAGATTTTGTTCATAGCTTATGTGGTTTTAGACTTGCAGCCTGTTTGTGTCTTTGCTAATTATTTGGAAATCGCATTGTTGGTTTGTGTATTTTTGGTTGGTTTCCCAAACTCTTAACAAAATACTGAGGTTGAAAGCAACGAGAGATTTCTAGGACACCGGAATTGGTTTGGGTTGGATTGGTTGGAAGAGATTTTGGGCCGCCCTATATACCATTTCGATTCGTGTTCGGCACACAAAAACTATCTAGAATAACCAAGAATCATTCTATACTGGAGCTTGCGATTTTTTTTAAGCAAAGATATACCATTTTAAATTCCTGTGCTCAATGGATGTTGTAGAAAAATTTTGATTTTAACCTTTACCATCCATAATCTAGGCAAACTTCGATAATGTACATATATCATATTTGGAAACCAATTTTTTTTTTTGCTTTGTGTTATAACCAGGGCTGCAAGCCCAGCAAATTTTTTGGGAGTTTTGGTTAAGGTTCAGAAATTTGCGGTTCAAGGTTTTCGAGGTTTTGGTTCGAACCTTGGTTCAGTCAAAGACCCTATAACAACAAGAGTAACGGCCATTCAAGCGAATGTCAGGACCTTCGATTTACCATTGTCTGTGCAAAGTTTGTTAGGCAGACTTCGCACACACACTGATCACTAATGTAAAATCGAAGGTTCACACTGAAATGTCCCCTTGTCATTCACCTCTATTGCCGTCACTCATCTTGCTGAATTCTAAAGTCTTTTTTAAGATCTTGTTTTGTGAATAATTTAATAAGCTTTAGAGTCAAAGATCTTAAAAACAGAAAACAGAACGATTTTCTAGATTTTTTATTGCACTTTTCTGCGGATAGCCAGAGTCAGTCGCTCAAAACCGATCAGATAACAGAAGAAGTCGCTAGACCGCAGGTAAAATTTTTTCATATCTACAATTTGTGTTGAACCGAACAGAAATTTTAGTTTCGGAATAGGTTCAGGTTTAGCTTTTATTTTTTTTTAAAGAGGCTCGGTTCAAGGTTCGGTTCACAGCCAATAAAATTCGGAATTCCGGGTTCAAACCGGTTTGCAGCTTTGGTAATAACAGAGGCCCACACACAACAGCATTCTCGAAATGTGAATGTTTTCTTATTCCTCTGACGAATCTTGATTACGGCCACACTTTTGAATTTCTAACTTCATAGCTCCAGCCCACAAACCAAATTTTAAGATTCTAAAACAGTAAAATATCCATTTCATTTTACCAATATGCAGACCGATTTTTAAGTTCATTGCTTAAGTTACTCTGAAATTAGGCTCTAATTCACTTTTGAACCAACCGCTTTCCAACCGGTTCAAAGACTTAAGACATAGCGTATGATTGTTTCCTGATTAACATGAACAAACTTTCAAAATTTCGTAAAGATCAGTTCAGACAGATTCACCTACAAACTGAACTGCTTAGTTGTTTCTATTAACCGAAAAATTTAATAATGAGTGTAGTTTTTGATTTTTTGCTAAGCTATTTGACTCTATTACCCTTCTTAATTATAACCTTAACTCATACGAAAATTTTGAAAATTTCGCGACTTTTTGACCGTTTGGTTTACACCCCCCATTTACCCGTCTTAAACTATCGTCTGCCATATATTCATAATGATCTAGGCCCAAATGAAAAATTGCAAAATTAGCATTTTGGACCGTTAAAGCTGTATCTTCCATTTACCAACGCCAGCATTATAAACTTAACATTAAGAGCTGTCATAAATACTCATATGATAATTTGGCAAATTTAGCTGTTTTTGAAACATAGAAAACTTCGCAGTCAAGCGTCAAGCCATTCCCCAAAGTTTCATCGCAATCGGATGAACGGATGAGACAGGCATAAGGGACTGTCAGACAGACATTCATTTATATGTATACATAGACTAGCCTAAAACCCGGCGCGCTTCGCTACGCCGCCGTCAGTCTATACTGACATCACATAAAACCGATATAGTTTTTCTTTTCCGACCGGGTTTGGGTAACATTACCGTTATCGTAACCGCTATCTCTAACGTTATCGTTATTGATTTAGTTATCGATACCGTCATCGCTATCGTTATTGAATTTTTATGGTTATCGCTATCGTTATCGTTATTGATTTCTTTATCTGTATCGAAACCGTTATCGTTATCATTATCGATATCGTTATCGATACCGTTGTCGCTATCGTTATTGATATTGAAATCGTTTTCGCTATCGTTATCGCAATCGTTATCATACCGTTTTTGTTATCGATACCGTTATCACTATAGTTATTGATTTCGCTATCGCTCTCATTCTCGTTCTCGTTACTGTTATCGTTATCATTATGGTTATCGTTCTCGGTATCGTAATCGCTATTGTTATCGTTATTGTTATCGCTATCGTTATCGCTACAGCTATCGCTTTCGCTATCGTTACCCTCATCGTAATTTCTTATACTATCCTTACAAACGAAGTTTAATGCCAATCGGATGAAAATCGGTTTTTGGCTGCAGAGTTTTCCATGAGTTTTCCGACCCTAAGGTCAAATTTTCCAACATCAGAAAATGACTTTTCAATTCATTTCACTTACTATCCTTACAAACCGAATTTCAAGTCAATCGAAAGAAAAATAGATTTTTGCATATCGAATTTTCCGAGAATTTTCCTTGTGGGCGGATTTTTTGAAATCGGGAAAACACGTGTCCAATTATTTCTCATACTATGCTTACAAACGGAATTTCAAGTCAATCGGACGAAAAACAAATTTTTCCGCCTTAGTACACACTTTCACCACATATGGAAACTCCTGTCCAAATTTCAGCCCTCTAGCTCTTACCGTTTAGGCTGTGCGATGAGTGCCAATCAGTCAGTCAGTGAGGACAAACTATTTTATATATATAGAGATAAATATCTTTATTTGGCGTTAACCAAGCTCAATTAAGTAGTCATAAAGGGGTGTATCGGACCTTCTTGCTTAAGTCCGACTCACACATACAGACACACACTGTAACATACGCACACACGCACGCGCGCACGCGGTAACTGACAACGCAAGACCCCCCTCTCTCCTACAAGCAAAATTGATTCGTATATGACTTCGCTGTTTTTTGTCCGATCTTATTGATCTTTTTAGAATAGATAGATATTGGGCCTTACTTGATATATATAAAGTCTCGAGGGTCTAACTTAAAAATATTGGCTCTGACTGTTTCTTGCGCTTAAAGGGGGGAGTGGGAGGAATTTTCCAAATCTAAAAAAAAAACTCGATTGGAATCTGGTATACACCTACCTACTCGTACATGCAAAAATTTGTGGCTCAATCTCTTATATGTAGTCTCTGAGATCGACGCGTTCATACGGACAGACGGACATGGCTAACTCGACTCGGCTGTTGATGCTGATCAAGAATATATATATACTTTATAGGGTCGCAAATGCTTCCTTCTATCTGTTACATACTTTTGCACAACTTCATGATCCCCCTTTTCCCATTTTTAATGGGAACAGGGTATAGAACGTCATTTCTCCGCTGGCAAAATGTACTGGGCATATATATGACGTCGGAGATATGTCGCTATGGCGAAAATCTTTACTGTTGAGTTCAGGAACGAAATACCCCTGTAGATTTCGATATCAAGTGGGGTACCCTTTTTCCATATAGAATAAAAATTATTTTTCTGAAAGGATTTTGAGTTTTTCCAGCGTTGAATATTTCCGTGTATTCATCGAGAAGCCTTGCGTTAAAATTGGTTGGCGCACTTACGATTAATTTCGCGGGAAAGCCTTCTTCTCCTAGAGCTTTGCCCATTTTGCTTCTTTCTAGAGCGCTTTGCATATCCTCAAATGTAATTTACTTGGTGAAGTAATTTCTTGCAACAGCTCCGTCGCCTCTGCACTCAACAAGGATTTTAAATAGCTAGCTAGCTGGTCACATGATACTTTAATTGGTGATCGTGTCGATGTTCCGTTCTTCTAACGGCTGTCCAGAAATCTTTGCTGTCCTTTATGTTGCAAATTAAGCGTTTTAGTTGCTGGTAATATTGCTGCTGTTTAACTGCGCACTGACTTTTGTAATATTTGTTTAGCTCCTGATATTCTCTGCGAGATTGTTTTTCTTCTGGCTCTGTTCAGCATATTCATTGACGTCTTTCGCCGTCGTACCACGCCTCCCCACAGCACTTAGTTGGTTGGGCTATAAATTCTTGGGGGTTACCGAATGGCACCAAATTATACACCTCAGGCCAATGCCTGGCCGCACTGGTGTTCATCATACTAAAACTACAGTTCTGTTTATTTAATTTTAATTTATTTTGTTTTGTTTTTCTTTATTTGTCCTACTCCATTTCTGTGCAGCAGCATCAGCAGCGGCTTTAAAACAAAAGCTAAAACTGGTTTGGTCCACATCCAACGTCCCATCAATGTCTATCGGTTTTTTGGTCAAACGTTAGCCTTGAAGTCGGAGTTGGTTTGTTAGACTTTGGAAGAGGTTAAGTACTTTTCTCTACTTTTTATTGTGAATGTTTTTCATTAGCCAATTAGTTTGATTTGTTGGTTTGAATCATAAAAAAGTATCTGTGGAGAGGTTTGCTAACGACTCAAAACTTGTTTGTAACAATGACCTGTAAGCTCTCCCTTACATCGTTGTTTTTCTTCAAATTTTATTTATTAGACAAGAAATTTGAAAGTTTTGCATACATCCCAAGAGCTACACAATTCATTGATCTTTTATTCTAGTTAAATTTTTGTCTGTCAATGCTTCGTTTTATCTTTGCGCGTTCTGTCTTCTGCTTTAAGTTTAGTTTGGCGAAATTAGTTCATTAACATTTTATGCAAATTTTCTGATTTGTTTTTATTTTTTTTGTGCTGTTGAGGCACAAGCCATCCGTATAATTCGTAGGCTATATGAAATTAATTGGTGTGAATAAAGTTTCTGTTGGATAAAGTTGTTAATTATAATAAAACAAAACAAATGGCAACACTAAAAGTCAGCTGGCCTTGCGAAGAATCTCATTATAAGAAAGACCAAAAAAAAAAAAAAAAAAAAAAAAACTCTCCCCGACGGGGAATTGAACCCCGGTCTCCCGCGTGACAGGCGGGGATACTAACCACTATACTATCGAGGATGTGGTTTCTAGTTCGGCTAATAGTCCTCTAACCAATGATAAAAAATCATAGAACCTAGCATAATTTTAAATTTAGACTATATATTATCTGTAGCCTCAAAAAAAAAAAACAAAAGAAAAATAAACAAGCAACTTAAGATCGTTGCAACAGAACCTTATTTTAAGGAGCAAAAAAGAACCCAATAAGAGGGGTAAAATCTTGATATTAAGGTGGACAAACGTAAATGAATCAGAGAACTATGGGTATTTTTGAAAAATGGTCTACCCGGAGTCAATTTGTAAAGTTGGGCCAACGCAATCAAAAAAACATGACAGCCTTAAGAATATATGAAGAACATTCTTCTAGGACTACCCATAGTGTCAATATCAGCAGAAATGTTCACCTACTTTGAACAAATATTCGTTTCCCACAAAAAAATGGGTTTTAAAATGGCCATAAAAGGGCTTTACACTAAGAATAATGGCTCCCTACCTATAGCAAATTTTTACTTGCTCAATTTTGTACATTCTAATGGTAAAACATGTATATAAACTCTTTGGCTTAGGAATTAATTTGGATGTTTAAATTGTGACACGTACGTAAATAGGGTTTTTTAATATCGCTACACAGAGAAAAAATCCGTCCTAAATCTACCAAAATCGTGACCATTTGGTGACGATAGTCTGCCAAGCCCGCTTTTTTATACCCTTGAAGAGGGTATTATAAAATAGTGCGGATGTTTGTAACGCATTGAAGGAAGCATCTCCGACCACATAAAGTATATATATTCTTGATCAGCATGATGAGCTGAGTTCATTTAGCCTTGTCCGTCTGTCCGTCCGTCTGTCTGTTTCTATGCTATCACCTCCGTCAGTTTTAAAGCTATCCTCACCAAACTTTGCACGAAGTTATTTGGTACAAATACGCTGCACATTTGTCGGAAACGGCCGGATCGGATGACTATAGCATATACAGGGTGGGTCAAAAGAAGTCACCCTATTGGAAGATGCTCTTATTTTTAAAAATAGCCGCCAAAGTCAGATCTGTTTTGACATTTGTGGACTAGACAGATGTAGAATACAAGTGAACAAGCCATGGATCGATATACTCCCCAAGAACGCGGAATAATCGTGAATAATCGATTTTTCGACCAAAATCATAATGAGCGATGAGGCTCATTTCCAACTCATTTCCGCCCGATTTAACCGTTCCAGACTTTTTTTGTGGGGTTTTTTGAAATCCCGTGTTTACGTAACCAAGCCCGAGACCTTGGAAGCCCTTAAGGACAACATTCGACACGAGTGCGAGAATCTGCAGCCCGAAGTTCTTGCCGAATTGATGAAAAATGCCATAAAACGAGCCCGTATGGCAATCAATTGTAACGGCGCCCATTTGGCCAATATCATCTTCTCGAAATGACCAATAAAATTCTAAAGGTTCAAATAAATATAATCAAAAAACAGAATAAACGTTTTTTATTTAGAAAAAAAAAAATTAAAGCCAAACAACATCGGATGACTTCTTTTGACCCACCCTGTAGCTGTCATAGGAACGATCGGTCAAAAAACTAGTTCTAGTGAGAAAAACTTTTTTGTTTTTAATGGAAACGTCCTTTTTATTGGCATATTCTTATTTTATATACTTTAAAACATTTCTACAAAGTTTTATCAATATCGGATGACTGTAGAATATAGCTGCAGTATGAAAAAATTTGTTTTAAGCCGGGTATCCAGAACGCAAAACCAAAAAATTCTGCCAAAGTTCATATGAAAAAAATTGTGCCAGGAATTTTCTGTTTACGATTTCGTTTGTTTAGTATCCTGCAACTTGCCAAAATCCACATGTATAGATACGGGTTCGATAGCGGCGTTTCTTAAGTGTGAACTAAAACAGCTATTGCACAGCTCAGGAATATATTGTTGACAATTATTTTGGATGTGATGAGCGTATAGATGGAGGCAAATGGGGGTGGAGAACAAAGCAAACGCCAAATAAGTAAATAAAAAAGCGGTTTCTGTTTGTAATAATTCATTCTCCTTATTGCTACACATGCGCAGATTCTGCCAAGGTTCTGGCCCGGCTGTGAGTTTGTTCTTATCTTGTATTCAAATGTAATAGACTTTATTTAATTGGCGACCAACCATTGAGTCTTAATTCTTTTACGGGCCACACTGGAGAGTCTTGTCAGCCCCGGCCCAATAATTTAAAACAATTGTGAGACCAATGAGGCTGATGTCGAGTGTGATCAATAATAATCCACTATCTACAATGGTAAGCCGAAGTTGGTTAAACGTTATTTTGTTTAAATTTAATTAAATTCAAACTTGGCCAAAATATTTTACTTGGGTTCCACAAACTCAAAATAAATAGCAAATTCCTGGCAGGAATTTTCCGCAGTGCTGGATACAGGCCTTTAAATGGGATCGCCTCCAAATTTCGTAATGAACAGTGTATTACGCTATCCATGATTTCGTCAAGTTTGGTCGAAATCAGACATCTATTTATTATAGATCCCATAGAAAAGTAAGGCCCAAAAAGTAGTCTTAGTTAGAAAAACTTTTTTGTTTTCAATGGAAGCTGCAAGGGTATACCTATTTTCTCAATTCATGAACATATGTTCACATTATGCCATGAACATTTTTTTCTCACTCATAATCGATTTAGGCTTGTTTCAAGAACATTTTGTGTTTCAAGATTAGCTCATTTTAAATATGATATATATTATATTGTACTAGCATAGTACCCGGCGGGCTTCGCTACGCCGCCGTCAGTCTATACTGGGTCAGTAAAGCTATTAAAAATCATCAATTGAAACCGATATAGTTTGTCTTTTCCGACCGGGTTTGGGTTACATTACCGTTATCGTAACCGTTATTGATACCGCTATCGTTATCGTTATCAGTATCGTTATCAGTATTGTTATCAGTATCGCTATAAGTATCGTTATCGTTACAGTTATCGTTGTCGTAATCGTTACCGTCAACGTTATTTCTTATACTATCCTTACAAATCCGACCCTAAGCTCAAATTTTCCAACATCAGAAAATTACATTTCAATTCATTTCACTTACTATCCTTACAAACCGAATTTCAAGTCAATCGGATGAAAAATAAATTTTTGCATATCGAATTTTATGGGAATTTTCCTTGCTGGCAGATTTTCCGAAATCGGGAAAGTACGTGTCCAATTATTCCGTATACTTCGCTTACACGCCCAGTTTCAAGTCAATCGGATGAAAAAAAACACATACAAACTTTTCCGACGCTTTTCCGGAAATTTTCCGACCCTATGGTCGAATTTTCCAGCATCGGAAAGTCACATTTCAATTTGTTTCATTAACTTTCTTTACTTTCAAGTCAATCGGATGAAAAAATATTTCCCCATACAAATTTTTCCTTTTCAAATTTTTCAGCTTCGGATAATCACATTTCAATTTATTTCATTTACTTTCTTTACAAACCGAATTTCAAGTCAATCGGATGAAAAATAAAATGTTCTCCATACAAAGTTTTCCGACGCTTTTCCGGGTGGAATTTTCCAAAACACGCACTATCACCACCTAAGGAAACTCCTGTCCAAATTTTAGCCCTCTAGGTCTTACCGTTTAGGCTGTGCGACTTTCACCAGTCAGTCAGTCAGGATGAACAGCTATATATCCATAGCTATAGAAATTACCCAGAATATACTAATCTAACTATAATAATTTTATGGCTGCGTCAATAATATCTTCGCCCTCAACGTCTTCTGTATTAGAGTACAACGAATTACTAGGGCTAATCATTTTCAAATATTTTTCCGGCAGGTTATAAGTATTGCCAAATCTAATAATACAATCTTAATCTTTAATCTACACATATAAGCCTTAATTTTAAAGCAGCAATTCTTTACACTCTGAGAAAAAATAAAGAATTTCATAATTGAATCAGTAATTTTCGTACTCAATAGTTCGAAAAGAGTGAAAATTCTCGATCCAAGAACGAAATTCCAAGTATGAATGTTTGATCCCGTTTTTCTTGATCCAAGAGCTGCAATTCTTAATTTAAATCGGGTACAAAAATTGTTGTGTAAAAAAAGAAGGGGGTGGGAGTGGAATTTATGGTGATTTCGGACTGACGGACATGGCTAAATCGACTTGGCTGTGGATGCTAATCAAGAATATATACTTTATAGGGTCGGAGATGTTTCCTTCTGACTGTTATATACTTTTGCACAAACTTAATATACTCTATGTTCCTCTGGTACAGAGGTACAAAAACCGGAGTCCACTAACTACAACTTTCCAGGAAAAGAAAACATTAATCTGATGACTATGAATAAACTCGTTTAGAATTAATATAAAACAATAATTATCCATGCAATTTGTCTTAAATTTTAGTCCAAGCTCTTTATAAAAAAAAAATTCTTTTGGGATGTTGGAGGATTTATATGGCAGGTAATGAATCGAGACATAATTTAATTCCAAATTCGTTTGTCCGGTCAAATATAAGTGAGAAATTGCTCTGCTGATCTTGATTTTTGGACTTTTTGTGTAAATGAGAGAAAATCGTAATGGGCAGCATAAATCACCCTCGAAGCGAGCTATTTTGAAGAATAAGTTAAAAATTTTTCCAAAAAATTATATATTTTGTTAGCAAGTCGCAACAACTTATTAACCATTTAGTCATTTTATCAAATTTGTAAACACTTTTGCTGGTTCCTATCGAAAATCAAGATTTTTTGCCGGCTTCAAACAGTTCTGACAGTTTGATCCTGTATAAGGAAACTGATATAGTCATTCGATAATAGTATTCTCAAATGTAACACAGAACGGTTCAATGAAATTTATTCGATTTCAAACAAGCCCGGCAGAATAAACCGAAAAATATTGCCAAAACAAAGTCTGCCCCCAAAGACCATTTCGATGATCAAGGTTTTAGTGTACCTTTGCTATGAAAAAGTCTTTTCAAAATAGAGTCTCGTTTAAAGTTTCTTCATGTATTCCGAACTTTTTAATTGCGGTTTCATATCCACATCCATATCGGACTATATTCTTTTGATCTATAATTCTCAACTATCACAGATAATTGGTTTTATTTCCACGCCATTGCCATCTTTGGCGCCGACTCTTCATATGTTTCAATCAACCTCCACCAGATTCAATCAGCATTAATTCGCCTCTAAACGACGCATTCATATTCATATTCATCTACTCAATGTACTTATATGGGTCCCTTGTCTCTGACTCGCAGCTGAATGGTTCGTATGGGTGTTTGGTTGCTTTTCGACTTGCAACAACTTTGTGCGCCACCAGCAACGGCTTTCGTCTTCCGACCCCCCTTGTGAGACAACAGCTTTTATGACTACTGCGACCAGTTTTGGGAAACGGCTAGTCAGCCGTCTACATCGGCAATTGCGCCTTTTGGCTTCGGTGGCCACTTTGGCTTTGTTTTTGTTGTCTGTTTATTTTTATTATTTTTATACCCTGTTCCCATTGAAAATGGGAAAAGGGGGATAATGAAGTTGTGCAAAAGTATGTAACAGGTAGAAGGAAGCATTTGCGACCCTATAAAGTATATATATTCTTGATCAGCATTAACAGCCGAGTCGATTTAGCCCTGTCCGTCTGTCCGTCCGTCCGTCTGTCCGTATGAACGCGTGTTTCTCAGAGACTATAAGAGCTAGAGCCACAAATTTTTGCATGTAGATAGGTGTATACCCGATACAATACGAGTTTGTTTCAGATTTGGAAAATTCCTCCCCCTTCCCCTTTAAGCGCAAAAAACTGTCAAGCCACAATTTTTAAGTTAGACCTCCAAACTTACATATTCAAGTAAGGCCCAATATCTATCTATTCTGAAAAGATCAATAAGATCGGACAATAAACACCGAAGTTATATACGAATCAATTTTGCTTGTGGGAGAGAGGGGGGGTCTTGCATTGTCAGTTATCGCGCGCGGCCGCATGCCATGCGTTTGTGTGTATGTGTGAGTGTGTGTGTGTGTAAAGAAAAAACACACGAAATCAAGTGAACAGGGTATTTTGTAGTCGGGGCACTCGACTGCAGCTCCCTTACTTGTTTGCTTTTCATTTGGACACAAACTTTTTCTACATGCATAGAAAACAATTTTTTAAATTTTAGACAATTCGTAATAAGGAAGTGGTCTAAAATGGTCTAAAATGTTTAACAAGTAGCTACACTTCTTCTAAATTCTTCATAAACGTCCAGAAATTTCACATTTAAAGCCCAATTTTCTCGCAGCGAGAATTGTTTCATAATTCTCAGAGCAGCCTCTGAGACTGTAGTGTGACCAGGCAACAGCAAAAAGGCAGACTTTGTTTGTTTAAAAAAATAGGCGGGCAAAACTAAGTAAATTTAAAATAAAATGGTTTATAAAATTGAAAATTAAGTCCCTAAGTGTAATTCAGAGGTCATAGGCAATACCATGGAATTTTTGATGGAATTAGAATTAGCCTGGTACCACATTAACGCGACGCCATAGTCTTAGTGATAGCCAGCTTCATAGACTGGAAATACTCACCGGGCGTATTTGAGCAGGACCAACTACATGCATATGGATTCAGAGGTGAATGATAGGTGGCGCCTGGTGTTAAACAATTAGTGGCCACAACAGGGGAGTCGAGACCAAAGGGAGCCATCACAGCTGGCGTGGAAAGAACGGCCTCTTGAGGAGGCGCCACTAAAACGGGCTGTGGAAGCTCAATTGGTGTGTACATGTGTTCCAGCATTTTGGGGGAAATTTTTTACATTCATTCACTAAGTTTGTCGAAATCGGATGACTATAGCATATAGCTACCATAGGAACGATAGGTCGAAAAACTAGTTCTAATGAGAAAAACTTTTTTGTTTTTAATGCAAACCTCCTTATCATTGGCATACACTTATTGTATATACTTTTACACAATTCTACAAAGTTTGTTCGAAATCGGATGACTACGAGGTGTGTTCAAAAAGTATCGCGAATTTTGTGTTTTTTCAAAAATTATTTATTTATTCATGAATATCTATTTTGTCCCCTTCAAAGTAATCCCCATGAGATATTATACACTTGTGCCAACGGTTTTTCCAATCTTCGAAGCACTTCAAAAAATCATTTTTTTTATCTTGTTCAGCTCCTCCTTCGATGCCGTCTTTATCTCGTCAAGCGTAGCGTAACGTCGTCCTTTCATGGGCCTCTTCAGTTTAGGGAACAAGAAAAAGTCACAGGGGGCCAGATCTGGGGAATACGGTGGCTGCGGCATCATTAGTGTGTTGTTTTTCGCCAAAAAGTCGCGCACAAGCAACGATGTGTGAGCAGGGGCGTTATCGTGGTGCAAAAGCCAATTTTTGTTCTTCCACAAATCCGGGCGTTTCTGGCGGATTGCTTCGCGCAAATTGCGCATAACTTGCAGGTAATATTCCTTATTGACCGTTCTTCCCTGTGGCAAGAACTCGTGATGCACCACGCCCCTGAAATCGAAGAAAACTGTCAGAAAACTTTCACATTCGACCGAACTTGGCGCGCTTTTTTCGGTCTTGTCGTTCACATCTTCTCGGCCTTCTGAGAACATTTTGTACCACCGATAAACGTTGCTTCGGTCCAAGGTAGCTTCTCCGTATGCCACAGTCAACATTCGGAATGCATCCGCGCACTTAATTTCGTTTTTCACACAAAATTTGATACAGGTCCATTTTTTTGAACAGGTAAAAATCGAAGACGATCCAAAACACGTGCAAGCGAAGCAGCTGTCAACAATTAAGTGAACATTCAAAATGGCCGAGCTTGTCGGCATAAGTGAGAGACATGAGTATCAACATAACGCCACAAAAAAATCGAAATTCGAATATACGTAACCCGCGAAAATTCAAAATTCGCGATACTTTTTGAACACACCTCGTATAGCATATAGCTCTCATAGGAACGATTAGTCGAAAAACTAGTTTGTGTGAGGAAATCTTTTTTGTTTGTAATGAAAACGTCCTTTTTATTGGCATATTCTTATTTTTTATACTTTAAAACATTTCTACAAAGTTTTATCAAAATCGGAAGACTATAGCATATAGCTGCAGTATGAATGATCGGTCGTAAAAGAAGTTCTAGTGGGAAAAACTTTTTGGTTTTAAATGGGATCGCCTCCAAATTTCGTAATTAACAGTGTATTAAGCTTTTCCATGATTGCACCACGTTTGGTTAAAATCAGACATCTATATAGTATAGATCCCATAGAAAAGTAAGGTCCAAAAAGTAGTCTTAGTTAGAAAAACTTTTTTGTTTTCAATGGAAGATGCAAGGGTATACAAAACTTCGGCCGAGCCGAAGTTAACTTTCCCTATTTTTTTCATTGAAAATTAATTGTCAAACGGTGTAGCAAGTTTTAGCCTGCTCGAGGAATACACAGCCCCACAAAGCAGCAGCAGCTTGCCTGACAATCCAACAGTCGTCTCTCCATCCGAGCAATGCCATAGCTGTTTGGGAATTCCAAAGCAACATGTGTGCAATAATCGATAGCATTCTCCGCTTGGTAGTTTCACCACTCACTCCTCTCCCATACAAAAACAACAACTGTGAGAGCGGACTTAACGCTATTCTCTCAAATGTGCTTGCTCTGCTTTCTCAGTTTTTTTTTACACTAAACTGAGAGCGAATTTAGCTCGATTTCTTGAAAATTTGATAGATTTTTTTCAAGAGCGTTCTTACTTAAAGTATACATTCTCCATTTTTCGGGTTTACTGAGAACGCAATTTTCACAAAATCATTTAATTTGAGTTAAGACACTCTGTCAGTCTTGGATATATTTTTTTCTGTCTCGTAACTGTTAATCACTTCTGATAATAAAGCTAAAAAGGTTTCGGTTATGTAAGTACGGTTTCGCTTACAAATTTTAAGCTGTTATAGGGTAATAGGGTAATATTGACTTTAGAATTTATTCGGTATAAAAGAAAGCTTTTCGGGACTTAAGAATCCAAGCTTAAATGAGATCTTAATAACTAGACTTAGAATATAAAATAACTTTATACGCCATGAGAATTCAGCTAGTGTGTGCGATCACTGTGCAAGAGGTCGTGGGTTCGATCCCGCCTCGGAAAGTGTAATGAATAGTTTCTTCTTTGAAAAACTTACACACCCGGTCACCCTTACTAGCTGTTGGCGCCAGTTTTGAAGTAACGAGCCGTGGAACTAGCTTCTCAAACTGTCGTTCGGATTCGACGTTAAGCTGTAATACCCTTTATCTTGTGCGAAAATTAGAAGCACATAAGCCAAGATATTGAGAGGAGCTTTGCCTTGGGCCTTTTGGGCAGTGTCAAGCCAAATAATATTTATTATTTAATTATTTAAAATTCTTCTTTCTTTTAAATATAACTGGCGAATCAAAGGCAAACCGCTGGACCACTAATCCCCACCCAAAAGGTGCTGAAGGTAGGTCTGTTTAAAGACCCAAACTACAAATTTAACAACAGGCGTTTACTCTAAAAAGGCTTTGAACTATAAAAAAAATACCTTTACATTGACAATTTCAAAAAAAAATCAACCTGAGTTTGTCATAGAAATCAAATGACTGAGGCGACAAACTTGGTTTTCGATCCATGCACTTACCCTGCAGCTTCTTTTCCGTCTCCCAAAATTTTTGCAATTCTGTGAAATATTTATCCAGTATGAAGACTTTTGACAGGCCCAATGTGGCCATGTTTGTACATTTGTGTGGCCCGAAGAGAACCGCTAAACGGGTTTGGTTTGGTTTTCAAATGCGCGCAAATGTTTCGCGTGATAAGTTTTCGGTTTGTTTTTTCTTTTTAGGCTTTTTTCGGGTAAGGACGAGGCACAGCGACAGCGACAGCGACAACGACGACGACGATTTTCTTATTTGAATAATTTCGTATACAGGCACACAGAAAACACGCCCGGGCGAACAGGTTTTCGTTTTCCGCACAAGGCACAGGCTGTATCTATGGCATACATATGTGTGTATGTTTGTAAGCTGGTAGATGTATTTATACGTACATATCTATATGCAGCTGGGACTGCGACCACTTTTTGGCTCGCAACAACAAGTGAAGCAACAACACAACACACAAAATAAATAAACAAGCAAAAAGAATGCAGAAGGAAGGGCGGCAGCAGCAGCAGCAGCAGCCGAAGCATCCAAAGCGGCAGCCAAAATCACAGCGAGCCTTCTCTACCTTCCAGAGTGTATCTGTCAGATACTTTTCAGCGTTGTGCGGTTCTTTTGCTTTTTTGCTTTTCTTGTTATTATTTTTTCGTAGCTCTCTCGCGGGCGCTTGTGCAGACTTTTTATTGCTGTTGTTGGGTTTTCGAAAACGAGTTACCAACTTCAACTTCAACACGCAGACACAGACGAGGCAGCCAAGTTGGAAATGTACCCAGTGTAGATGCTTAGATACCTTAAAGGTACACACACTACTCACTCACACAAACACACACAGAATAAGTAAATGCGATTTGGGTTTAATCTTTACACTTTCAACTTTTCCCAATTAATAAATTAACAACTTTAGAAACTATTTTTAGTTGGGTGTTGTTCTTTTTAAGCATCTTTTGTATTTAAATTAGATCTCAGGTTTCGACGCCGACAAACCGTCTTGTATCTTCCGTACGCTTCCAGCTCTAACCGCAGACTGAAGCTGGTTGCTGGCTGGTGATCAAGTCGAACCTCAGTTGTTTTTCTCTTTACCTCTCTGGGTCTCTCTCGCTCTCCCCCTCTCTGTATCCAGTGAGTTTGTCTAACAGGTAAGAGGCCCAAGATCTGTGCAGACATCGAACAGTTGTTCAAATATGAGGTCAAGTGTTTGAACTATGCGCCACTCACATGGCTCTCGCGTGTTAATTAGCGCTGATTGCTTATTGTTCATGCTGCATTTTGCCATTTCCCACATCACTCATTGCGGCAACAATCTCAGCAAAAAATGCAAATTGATTTACTAAAGTGTTTACATGATTTTCCATTGTAATTGCTGATCATTATTTATACCGCACAATCATTTAGTATGAGGAATGAGAAGTGAGGAATTAATTTTTAATCATTAAATTGATCAAATTAATTGCTTAGAATCTTCTCTGTGGTTTAATTGACTGTCCAGATAACGAATTATTATTTTGAATTTAACCGGCCAAAAGCTTATCTCACTATGAAAGCTTTGTCCCAAGCTCGCATATCTTCGAAGAGACTGTAAAGCTGCACTTCTAAAGCTTATCTCTTAGTCGACTCAAAAAGCAAACTTTCTACAAAGCTTTTTAATCATAAAGCTTAATTTAACTTGCCAAACTTTTATGATCAGCTTAATGCGGGGCTTATACTGCGTCTAGAAGTGTCACATTTTAGTGTCACAGTGTCAAATTCATTTGGAGCTGTGACCCTGTGACACTGAAATGTGACACTCTGCGATGAAGTATAAGCCCAGCATTAGAAGCCAAGTTAATCTAGCCATACCTGTACACAGAGAGAAAAAGGCGCACTAAAATAAAGCTTAAGGGAATTTTATTTTTTTTGTAGGGCAGCAGTGTTGCCATCTTTTGTCGAGAAAAAGAGCAGTTTTTGACGGGACGTAGAGGGAAAAAGATGGTAAAAAGCGCATTGCATTTTTTACTTTTTACGCGTATTTCCATTACCGCTGAAAAAATGTACCTTTGTTTATACGTGCAGCTCAAAAGCAACTCTGTGTGAAGGAGCTGCCATATGAAGAAATTTAATTCAGTTTTTATCAAATACATTGCGTCATTTCTTGGAAAGCAAGCACATGCTGGCACATTTGCAAATGCTGGAAATTATGCGTATGTGGCTTTAAGAAGAAGTCAATGGCCAAAAGATTAAATTTGTTGAGGATTCGGTACAAAAAATAACGCATGCTGCATCTTTAGCCCAACTTGGTCTTGTTCCACTCGCCTCACCCATGTAAGCAAGGATATTAAATTGATTTAATACTTCTCAGTGCATTATCAAAGTTTCATGTAATAAAAATAGAGTGAAGTTAACTTCGGCTCGTCCGAAGTTTAGTAAACCCTTGCAGTTTGTTTTTCTAAATAAGACTACTTTTCGGACATTCTATACTATATATAAGTCCGGTTTTGACCAAACTTAGTTGAATCATGGAAAAGCATAACAAACCAACAGTTTCGGAGGCGATCCCATTTAAAACAAAAAAGTTTTTCTCACTAGAACTTCATTTTGGACCGATCATTCGTACTGCAGCTATATGCTATAGTCATCCGATTTTGACAAAACTTTGTAGAATTGTGTTAAAGTATATAAAATAAATGTATGCCAATGATAAAGACGTTCCCATTGAAATCAAAAAAGTTTTTCTCAGTAGAGAGCTATATGCTATGCTATGGGAGCTATAAGCTATAGTCATCCGATTTTCACCAGAATTTGTAGAACTATGTGAAAGCATTCCAAATGAATAATTGCCAATTTTAAGGACATTTTCATTGAAAACAAAAAAGTTTTTCTAACTAAGACTACTTTTCAGACTATATTCTTTTATGACAGCTATACTATATAGATGCCCGATTTGACGATGAAACTATAGAAGTTTAGAGGGGGTTATAATAGAAAAAGCTTTTCTCACTAAATCTACTCGGAAGTGCAGGTTTTTCGACTAAAATTTGTATGGGAATAGCTATTAAACTGACGGAGGAGATAGCATAGAATAAAAAATTGGACATGCTTCATTGAAAACACAAATTTTATAATACCCTAGTTTTGTTGCAACTAAGACTAAATATTTTACAGTTTATATTAAGATATAAGTTCGTGATTGATCTGGTGCCGATTTGCTATGCAAATTATATTAAAACATAAAAAATTTAAGAAATATGAAGTTTAAATAAAATGAAATCCGACGACTGTATAAGTGTTTATATGCACAAATACACGGTTAGTTGCCGCGTATTTCGACACATCGTCCTCAAATACACTAACGTCCGTTTTCTTATACATAGTACTGAGTTGAGAATAAATTTGAGAGCACATAGTAGCCCTTAAAAGATCAGTTTGAATGTTAACTATGCCTGCTACGATCAAAAAAAAAATCATTGAAACTAAGTCTATTTATATGAACTTTAATCCTTTAATTTCGTACCTAAGTGCCAATAACTTCTTTATTTTTCAACGGATTTAAGTGAAATACGTTTGTTTCATTGTAATGTATGTTCCTATGACGATTAGCAAAAAAATTAATTTTGGAGAATTTTAATCATGGAGAACATCGCGTTTGAAATCTACCTATTTTTTTCAAAAAGTGATCAATTTAAAGCAAAGTTGCCTATTAACACCTTAATAGCGGCGAAGTTTACAGGCGGATTGAAATGTGAAACCAAAAGCCAAAACTGAAGTTGAACACACTTTCATAGAGGCACCTTTTTATACCCTTGTAGAGGGTATTATAAAATTGTGCTGATGTTTGTAACGCATTGAAGGAAGCATCTCCGACCACATAAAGTATATATATTTTCATCAGCATCAGATCAGCATGACGAGCTAAGTTCATTTAGCCTTGTCCGTCTGTCCATCAGTCCGTCCGTCCGTCTGTTCGTCGGACTTTTTCTTTGCTATCTCCCCCGTCAATTTTAAAGCTATTTTAACCAAACTTTCCAGCGTACAAATACGCTGTACATTTGTCGGCACCGGCCGGATCGGATGACTATAGCATATAGCTGTCATAGGAACGATCGGTCGAAAAACTAGTCTTAGTGAGAAAAACTAGTCTTAGTTTTTAATGAAAACGTCCTTATCATTGGCATTCACTTATTTATTCTTTAACACAATTCTACAAAGTTTGGTCGAAATCGGATGGCTATATCATATAGATCCAATAGGAATAATCGGTCGAAAAACAAATTCTAGTGAGAAAAGCTTTTTTTTTTAAATTGGATCGCATCCAAGTTTCGTAATTGAAAGTTTATTATGCTTTTCCATGATTTTACCAAATTTGGTCGAAATCAGACATCTATATAGTATAGATCCCATAAAAAAGTAAGGTCCAAAAAGTAGTCTTAGTTAGAAAAATTTTTTGTTGTCAATAAAAGCAGCAAGAGTATGCAAAATTTCTGCCGAGCCGAAGTTAACTTTCCCCTATTTTTTTACAATTAAAAAACTACCTTTTTCGCAATTTCTCGAAAACATCCCCGCCAAAAAATTAAAAATTAACTTGAACTTGCTGCAAAATTAAAAAGCATATGTCCCATACACGTCAAACCGTATCTCTTACCATCTCTGAGATCTGTTTGTTCATACGGACAGGCGGACGGACAGACGGACATGGCTAGATCGACTCGGCTGTTGATGCTGTTCCATACTTTTGAACAAACATAATATACTCCGTGTACCCTTGGTACAGAGTATAAAAAATAGTGGAAAGTTAACTTCGGCTCGGCCGAAGTTTGTATACCCTTGCAGTTTGTCTTTCTAAATAAGACCACTTTTCGGAACTTACTTTTTTATAGGAGCTATACTAACGGGTGACAACTAAAAATCTGCACAAGCTTTGAGAGAGCGCGCCCTTAGCTGAGCTTTACATAAAAGCTTTCGGGATGACAATTCTTTCTCTTTGTTCTCCTGTCAAAACGTTTTCATGACCCCCTGACAAAAATTTTGACAGTAGTCGCCATCATGCCGTCCTACCAAGAACGTCTTCGTGGTCGCGTTGTGAAATACTACGAAATGCACCCTGACAAAGGTAAAGTGTTTACAGTAAACCATTTTACCCAAGAGGGCAATTCCAAACGTACTATTTATAGTATTTTGCAACGAAAAATAATAAAAAGTGAAGTTGGAAGTGGTCCGAAAGCAAACATTATGACCGGCCTAGCTGTCAGAAAGCTAACCCAACTTTTTAACAACAAACACAACATAAGTCAACGAGGTGCAGCCAGAAAATTTAATTGCAGCCAACATCACATCAGTAAAGTGCTGAAAAAGAATAATATTGTAGCCAGACGTAAGCAAAGAGCACCAAGTTACACCACCTGACCGAATACAAACTGTCAAATCTCAATGTCGGTGGATGTGCAACCAATATCGCCATTTCGCAAATATCCCTTTTGTACCAAAGGAACGGAACCCAACAAACTTGCCGCAGTGTCGTCCAATTGAAGATTTAATTGGAAGTCTGAGTGTTGCAGCTTACAAACACGACTCGAAGGCCAAAAATATCAAAAAACTGACCAACAGGATTCGTTTATGTATCCGGAAATACGGCCCCAAGGTCGTACAGGCCCCCTGCGGTGACATTTTCCCGAAGCTACGTCGAGTGGCTGATAACGGTCTTTCGACCAAATCCATTGATGCAATTCTTTTGTATTTGTAGTCATAAATAAACTGTAAAATCATAAAGATCCGTTGAGAATTGTGGTTATGGCGGCTTAGTAAAGTTTGTGCAGATTGTAAGTTGTCACACGTTATATAGATGTCTGATTTCGACCAAACTTAGTGGAATCGTGGAAAAGCATAACAAACTAGCTTGAACATTTTATGGAGGCGATTCCATTTAAAACAAACAAGTTTGTCCCACTAGAGCTTTTTTTTCGACCGATCATTCATACTGCAGCAATAAGCAATAGTCATCCGATTTTGCAAAACATTGTAGAATTGTGGGAAAGTATAAAAAATAAATAAACGAAAGGGACGTCCTCATTGAAAACAAAAAAGTTTTTCTCACTAAAACTATTTTTTCGACCGATCGTTCCTATGACAGCTATATGCTATAGTCATTCGATCCGGTCGGCTCCGCCAAATGTGAAGTGTTTTTGTAATAAAAGACTTCGTGCAAAGTTTGGTGAAGATAGAGCTTTAAAACCGTCGGAGAAGATAGCATAGAAACAGACGGACGGACAGGGCTAAATCAACTCAGCTCGTCATGCTGATCAAGAATATATATACTTCATGTGGTCGGAGATGCTTCCTTCCTATGCAAAGGTATACAAATTTGAGGGAAAGGGCTTTAACACCACCGCGGAGATACTAGTTGATGTGGTAATTGCTGAACTTGAAAAGCAAGATTAAGTTTATTTTCAATTTTTGCCACGCACCCTCCCGCCCCAGCAAATTGGAAAAAACTTTATATCTCCCACAGTTTTAAAGATAGAAGTTTCGTTTCTTCTGGACATATTTAGTAATTTGGATTATTTGTCGACCCGCCAAAGGAATGGTAAAGATCGGATGAACGATAGTCGAGTTATAAGGAATTATGGGCAGCACCGGTCGCAAGAGATTGAGAGAGGCTCGGCTTTGGCCCTTTGGGGCTGTGTCATCTTGACAAGCTAATTTTACTTTTACTTACCGGTTGCAACGAGGACTTGACAAGTACAGAGTATGTTATAGTCGGGCTTGACCGTATTTCTTACTTGTTCAAACCTAACTTTTCTGTGGCAGCTGTACTATACAGTCTTCCAGTTTCGACTTAACTTAGTGAAATCATGAAAAAGCATAGAAAACGTATAAATACGAAGTCTGATGCCGATTCCATTCAAAACAAAAAAGTTTCTCTCACATAAAATAGATTTTCGACCGATAGTCGTCCGATCCGGCCGGTACTAAAGGACTTCGAGGAAAGTTTCGTGAAGATAGCTTTCAAACTGACGGAGAAAATCGCATAAAAACGGACCAGCGGACATGACTAAATCAACTCAGCTCGTCATGCTGATAATGAATATAAAGGGTGATTTTTTAAGAGCTATAGGAAAGTTTTTCAAAAAATAAACACATAAAATTCAGAAAAATTCATGAAATCTTTATTTGAATCGATAGTACGGTCCATATAATTTAATGTTTGAAGATTATTTCATGCAAATGTTGACCGTGACTGCGCCTCAAATGGTCCATCCGCTTAGTCCAATTTTGGCATACTCTTTCCAACATTTCGGCCGGTATCTCACGAATAAATGCATCAATGTTGTCTTCCAATGCGTCAATTGAAGCGGGCTTGTCTGTATAGACATGAGCTTTAACATAGCCCCACAAAAAATAGTCTAAAGGCGTTAAATCGCACGATCTAGGCGGCCAATTGACCGGTCCCGAACGTGAAATAAAATGTTCACCGAACTCGCCTCTCAATAAGTCCATTGTTGCGCGTGCTGTGTGGCATGTGGCACCGTCTTGTTGAAACCACATGTCATGCAAGTCAAGCTCTTGCATTTTGGGCAAAAAAAGTTGGATATCATCTCACGGTAGCGCTCACCATTCACAGTTACGTTACGATTCGCATCATCTTTGAAGAAGTACGGTCCGATGATGCTACCAGCCCATAAACCGCACCAAACTGTGACTTTTTCTGGATGCATTGGTAGCTCTTGCAATGCTTCTGGCTGATATTCACTCCAAAATCGACAATTCTGCTTATTTACGTACCCATTGAGCCAAAAATGAGCTTCGTCGCTGAACACAATTTTTCGGTAAAAAAATGGATCTTCGGCCAACTTTCCAAGAGCCCATTCACCAAAAATTCTACGTTGCGGTAGTTCGTTCGGCTTCAATTCTTGCACCAGCTGTATTTTGAAAGGCTTCACACCTAAATCCTTCCGCAAAATTTTCCACGTTGTTAAGTAACAGAGGCCCAATTGCTGCGAACGGCGACGAATCGATAATTGATGGTCATCATTAACACTGGCCGATACCGCTGCGATATTTTTTTCAGTTCGCACTCTACGTAAGCGTGTTGGTGGTTTAATGTCCAACAATGTAAATTTGGTGCGAAATTTAGTCACAATAGCCCGAATAGCCGCTTCAGTGGGTCGATTAAACTGACCATAAAATGGAAGAAGTGCGCGATGAACTTTCTTAACAGAGCACGCATTTTGATAATAAAATTCAATAATTTGCAAGCGTTGTTCGTTTGTCAGACGATTCATGGTTAAATTATAGAACAAACTGAAGATATTTGACAGTGAAACAAAACACGAAACGTGCGTGAGCTGTTTAAACCAGTGTTAAAAACACCCTTTAGAAAAAGTATCGCGAATTTTGTGTTTTTTCAAAAATTATTTATTTATTCATGAATATCTACCCCTTCAAAGTAATCCCCATGACATATTATACATTGTGCCAACGGTTTCCAATCTTCGAAGCACTTCAAAAATCATTTTTTTATCTGCAGCCTCTGAGCCGTTATCGTAAGGTACTACGTGTCTTGGGCTCATTTAGGGAAAAAGTCCAGGGATGGTGTGTGTTGGCCAAAAAGTGCGCACAAGCCGAAGCTAGTAAAAGCCAATTGTTCTAAACGGCGTCGGTCGCAAATCGCTAAGCTATTTTGTTGTGGAAACAGCGAGAAGAAACGTAAAAACCCGCGACGTTTTCGGTCGGAATCGGCCGAGACATTGTCCACCGATAACGTCCGGTCATACTTCGATCCAATACATCGGATGCCCAAACGTTTTCCAATTGGTATTTGAACGTAAAACCGAAGACGATCAAAACACGTCACGCACGTAAAAGGAAGAGAAGATATCAAACAAAAAACGAATGATATAAGGAAAATTCGCGATACTGAACACACCTCGTATATACTTTATATGAAATTCTTCCTTCCTTGCGTTACAAACATCCGGACGATTTGAAAACAAAAAAGTTTTTCTCACTAGAACTTCTTTTTCGACTGATCATTTGTACTGCTATATGCTATAGTCATCCGATTTTGACAAGACTTTGTAGATTTGTCTAAAAGCATATACAATACGTATATGCCAATGATAAGGACGTTTCCTTTGAAAACAAAAAGTTTTTCTAACTATGACTACTTTTCAGACTCTACTTTTCTATGACAGCCATACTATATAGATTTCCGATTTCGACCAAACTTAGGGAAACCATGGGAAAGCATAGCATACTAGAAAATACAACGTTTGGAGGCGTTTCCATTGAATACAAATAAGTTTTCTTTTCACTTAAACAAGTTTTTCGACCGATCGTTCTTATGACAGCTATATGCTATAGTCATCCGATCCGACCGGTTCCGACAAATGTGCAGCGTATTTGTACCAAAAGACTTCGTGCAAAGTTTGGTGAAGATAGCTTTCAAAAGTTGGAAATAAACTTGACCTGCCTGCAAGAATAAGAAGCATATGTCCCATACATGTCAAACCTCCATATCTTACCATCTCTGAGATCTGTTTGTTCATACGTACAGACAGACGGGCATGACTAAATCGACTCGGCTGTTGATGCTGATCAAGAATATATATTCTTTATAGGGTCGGAGATGCTTCCTTCTGCCTGTTACATAGTTTTGCACAAACTTAAAATACTCTGTGTACCTTTGGTACAGAGTATAATAAACTAAGCGAAATACGCAAGCCATGACTATCGGTCGGAGATGCCTTTGCAAAATATGATTGCTTACCTGTAATATTTCCCGTAGTCTTATTGCACGTCTTTTTGCGCTTAGCCACTGGCAGTGTATAAATAGCAGAGAACTTGGTGAACCGTTCCACCTCTGCACTGATCTTGTTTACAGCCGGCGATGAGGAAGTCAGTGTGTGATCCTTGGAAAACTTTATCTCATTAGCTGGTGAAGCTTTGGTATCAGCATGCAGAGATGCTTTTCTTTGCTTAGGCGAGGGAGTGCTAGAACTAGATTAACAATTGGAATACAGGAATGGTTCTGGGATAGAATATTCTAAAAAAAAAGACCTACCTGACTGCCTTGTGGTATTGACAAAAGAAATCGGGTCGCATGCGGTGACGACAGAGGAAATCCTCGCATAGTCGCAAGACATCATCTTGTTCGGCACAGTTCTCACTGAGGCTTGTGGACTCGTCACTCTGCTCCTCTGCTTGGGTGACTTGTGCCGCTTGTGGACTATAGAGAAATGCTGGCAGCGACGCACCCACAAAATCGGGTATATTCTCAAAGAATTCTGCAGTCCGATCATAGCTGCTCGTACTGGAGCTCTTGGAGCGCTGCTTGGTCTTTGAGCGACTGCGACTTCGGCTGCGACTCTTGTGAAAGATTTCCTGCGATGCGGTCAAATGCGTTCGGTGACGATGGTGTCGGCCCACATCGTAGTCAGCGTACGTTTGATCCGGCAGCAACATAGCAGCTCAGCCACAACATTCTGCTTGACCCATTAACCAGCTGGCGGATTGATGGAGCTGAAAGCAGCAAGTGAGTCAAAATTAGGTGGCTGCGAAATCAATCGCGACATCAATTCGCATTTTAATTGCTTTTAAATCAAGTGTCCCAGCTAGGTGCCTGTGGATGGTGGTGGCTTCCGCGTCTGCAGGCCCATAAACCTGTCAGTTTATTGGCGCAGCCGATTACCACGATTAGCGTGACCATGACGAAGGTGACAGACATGGACGCTAATGCCTTTTACTCCATGTGACGGGGACCTGGACGCGCACCAGCTGATGCAGCTCAAGTTCGCCTCGAACATGTTGGGAGGGAGTCGAAGTATGTGCGTACTCGGGCTAACGTACACAGATGGATGATTTGCCAATCGAAATGAGACACAATATTTATGCCACACTTGATCCTCGGCTGGTGTGGTCTGCACAACTGGGGACTGTTGCTGTTGGCAATTAACTCAAATGATTGTCATAAAGTGTTGGATGTGCAGACGTCGACGGACGAGCATGTGGTTGCCGTCGGCATTTTTCAGTGTCAACACAGCGGGCGGCTGCGTTTGAGTTTGAGTTGAAGGAACGCTAAAACCGCAGTGATATCTGAGCTACTTCTGGTTTATTATGGCGATTACGTAACGAAAGTACAAAGTGGAGGAAGTGCGTGTGTGTAAGAGAGATTGGAGAGTAGAGGGAGAGTGGAGTACGATTGCAGAAACGAACAAGTGGTCATGGGTGACGGTTTGGAATTGAATACGGCTAGAGTAGCAGGTTGGGTCTATTAATAAATACTTAGGCAGCAAAGCTTTATAATTTATGACCTTCCGCACCACTTTTTGGAAAATGGTTCGGTTCAAGAATGTCAAATCATCTAAGAACATAAATATTTCTTTCAAAATAATTGTGAGGCATTGATCGGTGCATCATTTAGTATCGCTTATTGAAAATGATATTGGGTCAGGTTAGGTTAAATCAGCCAAACAGGACCTAGGCTGATCCGTTGTGCTTAGAATCATCGAGAATGTCTTTCCTGTTTTCTTAGCAATTATTCAAAACTTAAGATAAAAGCTTGGCCACTCTGAGTGGAGAGTGGAAAATTAAGGAACAATTGTTAGTCAACTGAAGAGAGAATTGTATTCCTACACTAATGGTTTCAGCCCTGTTACAGATAGCTCATCGACGGCAGGAATATATGCAAACGACATCGTCCATAAAGTCATTCAACAATTTTGGTGGACTTCCATCAACAAACGTTGACAACATTAAAACCTGAAGCTTATTAAATGCAGTACAAGCACCTTCAATCATTTTCACTTATCGATGCAATTATCTGAGACTCTTTTAAATGGTAATATTATTTTAAATAATAAATAATTTATTTATATAATTTTAATTGGACCGAAAACACCCCCCGATCTAAGGCAGAATACCACTCGGCCAACACCGCTTATAAATCTATGTGCAACCTTAAACAGCAGCTTTACTACCAACATATGGAACTGGAAATCGCCCGGGTCAACAACAGCAAGGATTTTTGGACCTTGGTCAGGAAGCTAAATGGGTCTCTTGCGCAAAAATCTATCCAGGCAAATGCATTCGAACTTGCAGAGCACTTCAAATCTATGCTTTTTGTAGAACAGTCCAACAACCAATTTTCATATGCTTTTCCGTATTTGCGGGATGAAACGCTGGATGCAGAAATTTCCATCTCGGAGGTGTACCTAGCCATCAAGTCTGCAAAGCCCAACAAAGCCCCAAGAGTCGACCGTATCCCAGTAGAATTCTTCAAGAGTGCCCCCCATTGTGCATTGAGTTGTTAACAAACGCATATAATAAGGCCCTGTCGTCTTGTAGCATCCCCAGCTGTTTTAAGGAAAGCATCATTATTCCAATTCACAAAAAGGAGATCTAGGATTAGCTGAGAACTAAAGAGGAATATCGTGCTTAAATGCATCCATGAAGCTGTTCACCTCTATCTTGCTAGGACAGCTAACAAATTGAAAATAGTGCCCTCAGCGAATTCCAATTTGGTTTCCGCCGTGGATACTCGACCGTCGATAGCGTGTTCGTGTCCCATCCAATGCCCAATCCAACCTGGACAAGAAAAGGAAGCTCTATATATGCTTTATCGATTTTAAGGCAGCATTCGATACGATAAACCGTCATAGTTTATTTCTAAAACTAAGCCTTCTGATAGTATCTACGAAATTCATTAACACTTTTTTAACCAAAAAAAAAAAAATTACTTTTTCTGTTTGGGACTGGATTGTTTTTTATCAACTTCTGTTTTCCCTTTACATCCACGATATATCATCGTTCCTGCCCGGCGGGATGGATGTAAATGGGTATAATGTAAAAACTTTGATGTACGCTAACGATATGGCGCTCCTGGCGGAGACCCCTGAAATGCTCCAAAAAAAATTAAAGCCTGCAACAGAAGCCATACGCCTAGAGTCGATAAGTGTTCCTAATATAAGACTGCGCTTGACGAACGTAGAAGTAAATAACCAGGTTTAAATACCTAGGCGTCACCCTTAGTAAATAATTAAATAAAAAAAAAAAAAATATAAAAAAAACTTATCAAAAAACAACATGAAATAACAAAAAATTTGGAGAAAACCCCTTCAAATATTTGAAGCCACTGTTAGGTCTTATAATGCTATGCATCGCAACTACGGGGTGTAGCCAGTATGAAGAAGTTGAGCGCCTTCAAAGGATGGTATTATAAAACCGCTCTTTTTTCAAAGTCCCAAGTACAACTCTAATTGTACTTAAAACCGGCCTACCATCATAAAAATAATGAAAAAATATAAAATAAAATTAAAAATACATATTTTTTTTAAAAAATAGGTGTTCCGCTATACACCTTGAAACCGCCTACCATCGCTCCACACTGCCTCCAAACTACTAAATACTAAAAGTATACAGAAAAGTTATAAGTATAAAAGAAAGAGAAATGGCAAGCCACAGCATCTGCCTGTAACATTGTTAGCGACATATTAAGCTCTAGGACATTCATAAAAGATTGTTCAATTCTACTCCTTATGTCATTTATAAAAAGTAAACCAAACTGGGTTAATATTAACTTTAATAACCATAAAAAATAGTAAAAGTAGTTTAGTTAGAAAAAACTTATCGACCTTATCGTCCAGAATCCTCGGAGCCTCATGGGCAGACTTTGAAAACATCGAGTTCCTAGCGTCCTTAAGTGAGTCCAGACTCATCTACAAACAACTGAACCACAAACCTTGGAGCTCTGAACTATTTTCAAGATCGTTTAGGATTTCAATCCCACAGAAAAAAATAAGGTCAAAAGTAGTCTTGTTAAAAACTTTTTAGTTTTCAATGGAAGCCGCAGTGGTATACAAAACTTCGGCCGAGCCGAAGTCCTTCCTATTAAGGGTATGCAAAACTTTGGTGGAGGGGAGTTAACTCCCCTATTTTTCTGTGTTTAAACGTAAGTTCAATTGTTTCTATTTTTGGCCTTGAGTCTTGAGGGTGAATTGTGCTTGAAGGTTTCCCAATATGTTAAGTCTTTGTTTGGTTGGGCACTTTAAAGTCTTCTGAACATCGTACAGAGTAAATTCAAATGCGAAGATATCTTGGGTTTTAAAGGGTTTGCTCCCTTGTATAAATACCAAGGTATTTATTGTTTGTTTAATAAAGAAACCGTTAAGGTTTTTTTTACAAACATTCCATCGAGACTACTGTTATGCGTATATGTGGACTTTAGGCTAAAAATCGTTTGAATAAAATTAAAGAAGGGCGCAGACAACAAAGGAGAGTTAAGAGAGAAGAGAAGGAAATAACTGTTGTAATTTACAACTGTTGTAATTTTCTCTTTGAATAAACTTTACACCCGGACACCCCTCTCTGCTATTACACTAGGGTTCCCCAAGATTCCCCTACAATTTACACTAGGGTTCCCCAAGAAGAGAGGCTCTCTGTCTTGTCGAATTGTCACGTCGGGGTCACTAAAATTATGTGGAGAGATTGGTATGCCTCCCCAATTTGCCAAGTTAAAACCAACCAAATGAAATTAGCACGGCGCGCAAATAATTTAACAAACTTGTTTAATTGAGTTCTCGTATGCAAGTGTCGCTCGCCTGCACTTTACAAATGTTCTAATGCGACCAAAGCGTCGCTGGCGACTGCGCTGCTGCGAGTGAGCTTGAGAGAGCGACTGCGCAGCTGCAATGTCTAAATATAGAACAGGCGAGGGAGAAATATGTATAACAAGAGCGAGTATCAAAGCAAACAAACATCACTTGGTGGCAGATGGACATTGATTTGATTGAGGGGTTCTGGCCCGTGCAGTGGCTTTGGGAGTTTTTTAGTCCGAACCCATTTCCAAACAGGAGGGTTTGGTTCGGGTTCTAATTTGGACGGTGACACATTTAGAAGATTCGGTTCAAGTTTATGTCCCCCTGGAATATACATTTACATGCTAAGCACTTGACTAAGAAAGAAGAGTTTAAACAACATTTTTATACTCCACCGGTTGTTTTCGAAATGGAATTTTGGGAAGTACCCAAGTAGGCTATGTCTAAAATATAAGGATAAATATGCCTTTGAAAGATTTCTATATTAGTTAATCAAGTATTCCAAAACAAAAACTAAACAATACAAGGACATAGGCAAGACAATACCAGACAAATCGGAAACTAACTCAACAACTCGATTACCAAATCAACGTTACAACAAAAACAACAGCAACGACAACAAAAGCAACACAAAAATTCATTGAGTTTGTCTGCCCTCGTCTGTCGACTCGATTCGCGAAAATATTTCTCAATGTCTAACCCGAGGCCATGGCCAAGGAGTAAGGCCTCGGACACAGCGACCGGCGGACCAAGGTAACTTTAACTTTAACTCCAAGTCCAGCATAAGGCAACCAACCACCTATTAATCAAAATCTCTTGATCTGCACAAATGCCATGCACTGAGAGAAATCAACCAAATCTGGTCGATAGTCCACGAAAGTTCCACTTAATTGAGTGGGGCAAGCTTTTTGCAAAGTGTGCCCCAAGTTCAACAAGAACAGCAGCCCCACCACGTTGATGAACGACCAAGACTATGACCATGTCGGGGGCGGGACTTTTCTATGTGTGTGCTAAGGGCAGGGACTCCGACTGGGACAGGGAAATCGCGGTAAATCACAAAAGCTGGCCACGAAACCTGCCCGAGTTGCCCTTGGCTCTTTATTAAATTAAGTTAAATCATGTAATTTCCATGTAGCAAGTCAAAAGTGCAACTCCAATGACCATGGTCATGATGCCTCCTGATGATGTAGGCGGAGTAAGAGGAGGGGCCACAGGGTTCGCCTAGGCCTATAATCAGCTGTGGCCTGGGAACTCTTCGATGGCTATGAAATTGATTGTAAATGTTTGCCAAACGGATTCTTGAGAGGCGAATTTCTGTGTTCCAGGAATCCATTTCTAAGGCTCAAAACTCTTTTGCTAATTAATTCATATAGAAGCTACCAATGAACTGAGATTTGTTGATCTAAGCACAAATGCAAATTAGTGGCCACAAGACAGCGCCAGCGAACGGAGGGCGACCCACAGCAGCGTTTGCTTTCCCCTTCCACGGAGTCGAGTGGAAATTGTATATCGTACTCGTAGTTAGAATAAATAACTTTAGACTGCAGCAGGCAGCCTGCCTGGGATACATTTCCTCAGGTAGCCGGGCCTGCATATTTATGAGATTTATTTTATTTTATGCGATGTCGCTACCTGATACCGCATCGTGTACATTTATTAGATGACATATTTTATTCATTCAGAGAAGGTTCAAGCTACGCGATTAGCAATGTTGAGACAGCCAAATTGTCCCCAACAGTCACAGAGAGTTTCCGTTGTTTGGAGAGCATTAGCCGTTGGCTAAGCCGATTTATGTCCGAACATTTATTTTAAGATGTAATCGTTTAGGGCTTTAATCAAGTACAAGCCGAAATGTAAATTGCAGAAAAATCAGCTCAGAAAGATGAGCCTGTTATGGTACGAGTGGGTTTTAATAACAATTGTGGCTTTTTCACCGATTTTTCAAAATTTGTATGTCACCAATTTTTATTAGTTATTTTTACCCCTCTGTGTAGGGCTCGTGCAAAAAAGGGGGGGTGCAAACACCACAAAACCCCCTGGGCTTAAGAAACAGGAGCATAAAAACATTTTTTAAAAATAATACATAGTTGCATACTTTGAATCAAGTACAGAGTATAGAGTACTTTGGTATCGAGTATTTGGTATAGAGTATAAACTATCGAGTGCTTGGTATTGAGTAATAAGTATCGAGTATTTAGAATCGAGTACTGAGGATCAAATACTAAGTATCGAGTACTTAATACCGAGTACTTCGTATTGAATACTTAGAATCGAATACCAAGTATCGAGAACTTGGTATCGAGAATGTAATACTGAGTATCAAATTCTGAGTATCGAGTACTTAATATCGAAACATGTATACAACATGTTATACATCAAGGCCCCGTGAGTGTTAGCCACACTCACACCTTTTTATACTCTGTACCAAAGGTACATAGAGTGTAATAAGTTTGTGCAAAAGTATGTAACAGCCAGAAGGAAGCATCTCCGACCTTATAAAGTATATATATTCTTGATCAGCATCAACAGCCGAGTCGATATAGCCATGTCCGTCTGTCTGTCCGTATGAACGCACAGATCTCAGAGATGGTAAGAGATAGAGGTTTGACATGTATGGGACTTATGCTTCTTATACTTGCAGGCAGATCAAGTTTATTTTCAATTTTGGCCACGCCCCCTCCAGCCCCCCAATATCAAAAAAACCTCATATCTCCCACAGTTTTATAGATAGAAGGTTCGAACCTTTTAGACATATGTTCGATTTGCCAAAGGAATGGTAAAGATCGGATAAACGGTAGTAAAGATATGAGCAAACGAAAATTCAATAATTTATTTGTGTTTGTGATCTGATTATTTGTTAAATGAGCCTTCTAATTTATTAATAATATAGGTTTTTAGCTAATTAACTTTATTTTATATTCAATAGATTTATGTTTGGTTAACGTCTTAAATGTATTATCTGAATAAATGTGACTAACGTAATAATTTATAAGTCTGTCTCATGACTTGTAACGTTAGGATGATATTTAAATAAATATAAATATAAATATATATATCTGGGCTACTCCTGCAGCAGCAAAACACATACATATGTATGTAGATGTATGTATATATGAGCAACGACTACACAGCAAAGTGATAGCCAACAATATTTATATTCATATTGGATCGTTGTGGGTGTGATGACCCCGCCCCGCCAAAAATTCCGAAAATTCCACCTGCAAATATATTGTCTAAGTAATTCCAACAACGAAATCCTATACAAAACCTAACAGCTATGGCTAGCTCATTAGATCCAATTGGATTCTTGCAGCTAACTGGGACGCTCTCATTTTCCCCCTTTCCTTTTTCACATACACAATATAGAGAGAGAAATTAGAGATGGTCGCAGGACAAATATATCCCATCTGACTACTAAGACGAGGATTGTTTAAATTGCAAATAATATAAAAATAGTCTAGTTCTTTAATTCTAACATAATATCAAGCAATCACAATGATGTTTAGTCATTTTGGTCACTCCGGAGTCCTGCGTAGTTTTCGATGTATGCCCGTCTCTAGCTCTGGCAAATGCAAGGTTTTTTTGTCTGCGGCGCGTGCCAATCCTTTCTCTCTCCCTCTTTCTCCTAATTATACTCTGTACCAAAGGTACATAGAGTATAATAAGTTTGAGCAAAAGTATGTAACAGCACCTTAAATGATAAGTATTTAAGCAACTCAAGTCGACTCGTAGGTCTTTATTCATATATCGACCCCATTGCTATTACAATGGCCTCCTCGAGGTGTTCCCTGGATACCGATTTTATATAATATAATCGGGAGCAAAATGGCGGGCGGCGACCCCAACTGGTACAGAGTATAATATAGTCGGGCTTGACCTTGTTATACCCTTGCAGAGGGTATTATAAAATTGTGCGGACGCTTGTAACGCATTGAAGGAAGCATCTCCGACCACATAAAGTATATATATTCTTGATCAGCATGACGAGCTGAGTTGATTTAGCCTTGTCCGTCTGTCCGTCCGTCCGTCTGTCCGTCTGTCTGTTTCTATGCTATCTCCTCCGTCAGTTTTAAAGCTATCCTCACCAAACTTTGCACGAAGTCTTCTGGTACATATACGCTGCACATTTTTCGGAACCAGCCGGATCGGATGACTACAGCATATAGCTGCCATAGGAACGATCGGTCAAAAAACTAGTTTTAGTGAGAAAAACTTTTTTGTTTTTAATGGAAACGCCTCCAAAGTCCGTATTTCTTAGTTTACTATCCCTTCCCATGATTTTACTAAGTTTGGTCGAAATCGGATGACTATAGCATTTATCTGCCATATGAACGATCGGTCGAAAAACTAGTTCTAGTGAGAAAAACTTTTCGTTTTTAATGAAAACGTCCTTTTCATTGGCATACACTTTTTTTATATACTTTTACATAATTCTGCAAAATTTGGTCGAGATCAGATGACTATAACATATAGCTCCCATAGGAACGATCAGTCCAAAAATTAGTTCTAGTGAGAAAAACTTTTTTGTTTTTAATGAAAACGTCCTTATCATTGGCATACACTCATTTTATAAACTTTTACACAAATTCTACAAAGTTGGGTCGAAATCGGATGACTATAACATATAGCTCCCATAGGAACGATCGGTCGAAAAACTAGTTCTAGTAAGAAAAACTTTTTTGTTTTTAATGAAAACGACCTTTTTATTGGCATTGTCTTATTTTATATACGTTAACATATTTCTACAAAGTTTTATCAAAATCGGATAACTATTGCATATAGCTGCAGTATGAATGATCGGTCGAAAAAGAAGTTCTAGTGAGAAAAACTTTTTAGTTTTAAATGGATCACCTCCAAATTTCGTAATTAACAGTGTATTATGCTTTTCCATGATTTCACCAAGTTTGGTCGAAATCAGACATCTATATAGTATAGATCCCATAAAAAGTAAGGTCCAAAAGTAGTCTTAGTTAGAAAAACTTTTTTGTTTTCAATGGAAGCTGCAAGGGTATACAAAACTTCGGCCGGGCCGAAGTTAACTTTCCCCTATTTTTTTTAACATGAGAAAGAGGGCCTTAGTCTCTAATACTTAATTTCGAGTACTTAGAACCGAGTACGGAGTATCAAGTACTTGGTATCGAGTATTTGGTATAGAAT